>LOJH01046594.1:0-12910 GCA_001685095.1 Ellobius talpinus
TCAGCTGCTCAAGGAACAAGCTGGGGCCATCTCCTTGGACACCTGGGATCTGCTAGGGTTTTTCTAAAACCAACTCCTGTCTTTGTCCTCTGAACTCCAAAACCGACATCTTCTTGAAGGCAGACATGGCACCTAGGATGAGAGTGTTCACGTACATTCCTTCCTCTCCTGGGCCTTGCAGGTGACTTGCATTGGTAAGCGAGATCATTCATTTCAGAGACAGCCTATTTTTTTGATGGATGGCAGCCACATAGCTTTGCACAAGTTAACCCTCTCTCTTGATAAATTACATCCAAGCAGACACATACAGCATAGTGGGGCACAGCCTGACTCAATTACACTACCGGAAAGAAGGGGGCTACTGTTGTCTTCTATACACCGGCCTTCAATATTTTTGTCAGACTTTGACTCTCTACCCACACAGTCTTCCCTTTCTCAAATATCATCACATGATAAACTTTAACCTGTCTCTTGTCTCCAGCATTGTAATTTATGCATCAAAACTATACTAGGTATTAGTCTACAAAAGACCATTTCTGACATTCTGCTAAAAGGCAGTTTCTATTTTTAAGCTACAGCAATAAAACATGCATGTTTTTGCACATGCGTTGTGGGTGCATATATGTAGTAATGTTCTTCATATATCTGGATCACAATTATTTACTCTTTTCCAAAATACACATTGAATGTTATATGTGTGTGCATATATAATATTTAATAGTCACTTAACAACAAAGACTGTGACACATTGCCATACATTAGCAATGGTATTCATCTTTTCCTCTAGATAGACTGTCCCTGAAGATTCCTAGTTATTACATCTCTCCTCCTCACTTTCAAAGTCTTTAAGGAAATATCTTTTGTTCCTACAAAACCTCGATAGTCAACTAGTCATTTGAGTTGAAGATTATGGAGCCAAAGTCCCTTTATTCGTTCACTTAAACATTCAGTAAGTGCCTCACTTGGAGCATAAAAATGAAGAAAAAAATAGAACAACTCTCCTCATGAAGCTAATGTTCTATGGAATCTTTGTGTATGCTCTAGAGCAGTGTTTCTCAACCTGTGGGTCACAGTCTTTTGTGGAGGGGTCAAATGGCCGTTTCACAGGGGTCACCTAAGACCAATGGAAAATAATTCATAACAGCAGCAAAATAACAGTTATGAAATAGCAGCAAAAACAGTGTTATGGTTGGGGTCACCACACATTTACAAAAACTATTAAAAGGGTTGCATAATTAGGAAGGTTGAGAATCACTGTTTTAGATGAAGGAGCCAGTTTCCAACATGGTTCCTAATAGTCTTGGGTCCTGGTGTTTAAGCCCCCATATAGTTTCCTCCAACAATAAACAGGATTGATATTTACAATCAATAGAATGCTTCAGAAATGATGGTGTGTGACTTCTAAGACAGGGTCTTCTTTTTCCATCAATAATCACACTTATTTAGTCTTTGCTGTATACTACACACCATTCCTTTTTTGGGAGGGGAAATTTCATACAATGTATTTTAATCATATTCACACACACATATTCATCCCATATCTACCCCTACATCCCTGCCCCTCTCCTAACTTCATATCCTCTTTTTTTAAATAACATTTAATCTAATTTGTGCTGCCCATACACCCCTGGATGTAGGACAATCCACTGGAGTGTGGTAAACTTTCCAGCAGCCACACCCTTAAAGAAAACTAACTCTCTTCCTCTTTCAGAAGCCATTAACTCTACAGATATCCTCAGTAGTGGGATCTCATGAACCTCTAATCCTTCACAGTAGAATGGTGGCTGGCTTGATCTTGTTCCAGTCTTGTGCAGGCGACTACAGCTACTGTGAATTCATGAGTGTCATGGCCAAGACATCATGTCTTAGACATGATGTTCTTCTAAATTACTCACTCCAGAGAAGCAGTGCAATCTAATGCGATTTCTAAGCCCCAAACTAACCTAAGCTATTCCCAAATTACTAGCCACAAAACCGAGTGAGATGATGAATCTTTGGCATTTTAAGCCACTAAGTTTTGAAAGTAATTTATTATGTACCAGTAGGTAATTATTGCTGAGAGGGTCCATGATCCCACCAAAATTACTTGCAAACATAAATGTATTTTCAAACAGATATATTATCTTGGTAATGGCCTTCATTAAATTCTTAATGGAATAACAAATAATTCCCAAGCATAACATATATGAAACAGAGCAAGAAAAATAATACTGGAATGTGGGCTTAATTGACCTCCTTTGGCAGGTTATTTTCAATCAAATAACTTTTCAAAATAGCACTATCCAATGAAACTTTCTTCCCTGATTGAATAATTTGATCTTTCTACACTAACATATATAATAGTCATTAGCTACATGCAGTGACTGGACACTTAAAAATGGTTTACATATCTGATAAATTAAAATGTAATTCAATTAAGTCTCAATTAATTTTAAATGTGTATCCAAGTATAGTTTGCCATTATAACACTGTGCTGGGTAACTTTACAATGTATAGGGAAAGTCTTAACAGAATTTTGAGCTGGGTTGGTAATAAGTGCCTTCAATGCCAGCACTCAACACTCAACAGGTAGAGGCAAGAGGATCAAGTATTCAAGGTCTTCTACATCACATCCAAGGTCACCCTGACCCATATGAGACTCTGTCTTTGCATCAAAATAAAACAAAAAACTATAGCTTGGTTTGAGATACACTGGCACTATAAATAATCCTCAATGGTAGTATAAATTTGACAAAGCACTTTTTCCAATAGCTCTTCATCTATCTGTACAATACCTGGATCAACTGACCCATAGAATAAACCAAATAAATAAAGTAGTCAGGCTTTGTGGCAGAATAAACTTAGATCTCCTCCTCATAATAATCATTTCCATTAATCCTCCCTCCCACTATAATTACCCCCAGACAATTACAAGTATCCCAGCCAGTCCTGCAGGAGCTCTTTGTGCTTCTTCCCAAGAGTTTAAATACCAGCAGGTTAGCACCAAGAGGAAGAGTCCTTGTGGATCTCAGGGAATTAGTGGCACAAAGCAAATATGTGTTGACTTTCTATAGGAGATGCTAGGGCTCCCTATTAGTCACTCCTGCGGTTTCCCTCACTGTTCCTGGCATATACAATCACTTTTCAACTCATGTTTGTTGTAAGATTCTGCAGATTCTGCAGTACTCACAGACTGCCCAAAACAGCCCAGCAACTGATGCAGAAGGCTAGGAATCATATTCTTTTGCAATTCTGCTTGCTTCCCTTGGACTCAACAGGAAGAGTCAGTGTTCTGCTGGTAAATTGGGGGATGTTTAGTTCTACTGACCCTTAGATGAGGACAGTTTTACGGGAACAGAGAACGGAGATTACAGACAGGAGGAAACAAATAGGCTTTGAGGGAAAGCCAGAGGAATCTTTTAGCTGGAACTGTCTCTGTGTTGCCAGAGTTTCAAAAAATAAAATTCAGATAAAGCATTTCACCTGGAATCTGCAAAAGAGCCTGAAATTAAGCAAATAGTTTCTAATAGAACTTTTTTATTATTTGATCCTAAACCTGACAATTATCTTTAAAATCACCATTGTACAGAAATTAGAGGAAGCACAGTTCATCAGATACATAGTAGCCTGAGAACTAGTCAGAAACCCCTGACAGTGATAGCTTTCTGACCATCAGGTTTACACAGTTTTTGCTTCTTGGTATCTTTCTCTCTTATTCACTTTCTTACAGGTGCCCCTTAAACTAGGATTCAAGAAAACATGATGAAATCAAGAGAAACATGAGGAAGGGAGAGTAGGATTCTTTACCAAAGTAAAACCTCTGTGTGTGTGTGTGTGTACATGATCTGTGTGCTTATATGCACATCACATTACATTAAAAAGTTATGACCTAAAATAATGGTATTTATTCTTGCCTCTACTTGACAAACTTTATTTATGCAGCATGCATTCTTGCACGTTTTCCCCTGGGATAAAGTGTTCTAGATTACATTTATTAAATTATGTAGTTATCCTGAAGGCAAGATAAATTTGGAGAACATGATTTTCCAAATACAAGTGACTCATTTCTTTCACTTTTGAGAGCCATTGAAAGACAGAGATAAGAAAACCTTCTTTCTGTTTTACCTACCAATTCCTCCAAATATTCTCATAGGCAAAGCGGGGGGATTAATCAGCCACCTACATCCATTCTTAACTACAAAGGGATCAAAAGGGGGCTCTACTTTAGAAATAGATAGCTTGGAGAACTACTTTGCCTGCAGGACAGGTTAGCCAGAACTTTTTCAGTTCTGCAGAGAAGTAGGGAAAAGTTGCTTGTTCCCTGCTGCCAATGGAATCGTGAGAAAACTATAGTTTCACATTCTCAGAGCCTGTGACTGGAGCTAGAATCATAAGAGTGTGCCACACCTATGGGTGGAGTATATTAGCCTGTAGGAAGGGCTAGTCTATTGTTCTCCAATCTGTTACTTGATGTGGGATCCCCCTCTGTATGCTGTGATTACCATTTGTGAATAAAGAGACTGCTTTGGACCTATAGCAGGACAGAACCTAACTAGGCAAGGAAAACTAAACTGAATCCTAGGAGAAAGAAGGGTGGGGTCAGAGAGAAACCATGTAGCCCTGCAAGAGACAGACGCCAGGACTTTAGCCAGTAAGCCACAGCCATGTGGTGATACACAGATTAATGGAAATAGGTTAAATTAAGATGTAAAAGTTAGCCAATAAGAATCTAGAGCTAATGGGCCAAGCAGTGATTTAAATAATATGGCTTCTGTGTGATTATTTTGGGTCTGAGCTGCTGGGCAGCCAGGAAACAAACAAGCGGCCTTATTACAACAGTTACTTCTTAGAGTGAAACCTCATCTGGACAGCATAAAGGTTTTATTAAGAGATAATGGTGACAGAGGGGAAATTCACATCAAAATCACAGTGAGTATTACTTCAGGAACAATGGTTAGTCTTAAAAAAAAGCCTAAGGATGACAGTACTGGTGTGGATGTGAGAAAATGGAGTTCTTATACACATGGATAAAATGCAAATTTTAGAAATAGCATGGAGACACTTCAACAGACTGAAAATATAAGTCTCGTGCAAACTAGCAATCCAGCTACTGACTTTCATTCAAAGGAAATGAAATCAACATTGAAAAGAGATACTTGGACTCCTGTGTTTACTGCAGCAGTATGTACAATAGACAAGAAATGGGAGCAAATGTCCCTCAACAGATGAACACATAATGAAAATTTGGTGCATATATACAACAGAATAGCCTTCCAATTGTTTAAAAAAAAAAGAATGAAATCCTATCTTGTGTGACAATACAAAGGGAATGGGCAGTCATCATGGTAAGTGAAACAGAACAGGCACAGAAAGACAACTGTCATGTGGTCTCACCCATGTGTAGACCCTAAAACACAATCCCATAGAAGCTGAGAAAGGAAAGGTCATTACTACCATCCAGAAAGAGCAGAAAGTAGGGAAGAATGAGAGAAGAATGACCAATGGATGACAATGTACAGCCACATAGGAGCAAGCAAAGCTGGTGAACAACTGCACAGTAGAGCATAACCACACACGATGATAATGTGCTCCTCATCCCCAGAAGCTAGGATGATTTTGAATGTCTCACCAAAAATAAATGACAAGTATTAAGGAGATAAATATGTTTGGTCTCATTTAAATATTGTATAAGTGTTCAGTTTCAGAATCTTTATATATATATATATGCATTACATGAATTGGTTGCATAATTTTAAAGTTTGCATGTATAAACAATAAAAGTCAAGCGAGGGGAAATTAGAAAAGAAAAATTAATGTTTCTTTTATAAAAGCAGTAAAGTTGCCATTACATCTCTCAGAGAGCAATATTTCCCATTAGCAGCAATCTTGAAGTGCCAGGACCTGGAAGAAATAAGCAACCGTCTTCCTTTTCAAGACAAGGGATTACTCCAGAAACTGCAAAGACATTGTGATGGCTTCTGCTGATTGTCAACTTGACAGGAATCCAGAGTCGCCTAAATGAGAAGATTAAAGACATGCCTGTGAGGTGTAGACGCATTAGTCTATGCAGGCCTGTGAGGGGTTATGTGAATGCCCTAGCCTCTGCATGCTTGTGAAGAATTGTACTGATTAGGTTAACCAAGATGGGAAGGCACACCCTACGTGTAGGCAGCACTGTTTCCTGGGCTGAGTGCTGGGCTGAATACAAAGAAAAGAGAGAGAGCTAAGCAGCATCCATCTGTCACTCTCTTCTTCCTGATCACACGTGCCATGTGACCAACTACTTCAAGCTCCTACCACTTGACTTCCCCATCATAAAAGATTGTACCCTTATCTGTAAGACAAAATAGCCCTTGCCGTCTTTAGTTTCTGTAAAGGAATTTTGCCACATCCCCAATGCAAGTAACCAGAGTCCCTTCCCTGAAGCAATTGCTATACAAGGCCATGCTGATTCTCCTCAGAGCCCACCTTTATACCTTCATATGCTTCTAAATGTATGAGTAAATTCAAGTCCCAAGACCCCATCTTAAACCCAATACACCATCTTAAAGGTAAAGTACAAATTATGATTCAAAAGGAAGTACATTACACTAAAGGAGCACGTTGAGCATTCCCATTTAGAGACAGGAGTGTGAAAATGGATACTATGTGTAGAATTTGGGTACTGATGACAGAAACAAGGTTCTGGTCTGACCAACCTGTGATGTGGATTGGCTGGGCTGAGGCTCAGGAAATAAGAAAAAGTTTCACATTTCAGTTGGTTGACAAAACATGGGTTAAAATATGGACCACAATGAATGAGTTGGAAATGTCTGACTTGCCTTGGCTTGACACAGAAGTCTTTCTTAACAAAGTCAGAAAGATTGGAATGTTAGAGTGGGTTTGTCATTAGAGAACTATTCACCCACATTGGAAGGCTGCAGCATTCTTGAAAAGAGTCATGATCACTATTCTTTTCAGAGAAGAGCCACCACTAGGAAGAGAAGCTATTTAATTAAGAGGCCAGAATGTAATAGAAACTTTCAGACACCAAGGCAGCTGATTCAGACAAGAGCAGCACTCAGAGTGTGTGTGATTAGCATGCTGGGCAGCATGCTGGGTCAAAGCAACATCTAGTCTCCGGTTGGCCAATGTCGCTAGAAATGAAATCAATCAGATGCTTATCTGATACTTGCTTGACTTGTATAAGCAGAAAAGTTCTGGGTCAAGTGACTAAAACTCTAACCTGAAAAATAAAATGCAGAGTTCAGCCCCCTATTAATTGCCATGCTTAGTTTACAGACCCAGAATCACTAAGAAAGGAGAGGTTAGATCCCTAGTGCACTACTGAAAGTTGAAACTCTCCTCATCTGCCTGAGCCTTTTACCAGGGATACAACATTTTACAGAAAGAAAACAAGAGGCCATTTCTAAGACAAATGCATACTGATTGTACTCTGACACTAGGTACAGGAGACCCAAAACATCACTTAGGTACCCAAGTCCAGGCAATTATGAAGGTCAAGCAATCAATGGAATTTTGACTCAAGTCCATGTATGGTGGGCCTTAATGTGCCTTGTATTTATCTTGCTGGTCCAGAACGTGTAATATAGTTCATATAGTCATCTGCTGACAGAAGCTCCATAGTGCTTCTCTCAGTTGAAGAGTCAAGTCAACTATGGTGGGAAAGTCCAAGCAGAAAGGAATAGAATTGCTTCCATCTAGTAAAATATTAATCCCAAAGCAGGATTGTCTTCCTGAAAAGCTTGCTGAAGTTCATGCAAGCATTAAGGACTTCAAAGATTTGGGGTTTCTGATTACCTCCATATCTCCTTTTGATTTGTCTATTTTACCCATACAGAAGAGAGCAAGATCTTAGAGAAGGGCCGTAGAGCATCAACAGCTCAACCAAGTGATGATTCCAAATGCAGCTAGCTGCTGTAGCAGATGTGATTCCGTGGTTTGAACAAATTAATGAACCCTCTGGCATCTAGCATGCAGCTGTTGATCTAACAAAAGCTGTTCTCCCTAGACCTATTAGTAAAGGCCATCCAAAGCAATTTCCCTTCATCTATAAAGAGCAGCAAAACACTCACTATTCTACCTCAGAGACTGTCAGTCGTATATAAGATTGCAAAGGTCTGGGAAAGATGCTGCAGTGTAGGACATTGTGATTGATTCTGATCACCCAGAACAAAATGGATTGCGCTACAGCTCCGGGTGGTTTGAGAAGAACATGTCTGGTATTATAAGAATTCTCTTAGGATGTCTCCTGATATTAACACATCTTATGATTAACATCGATGAGAAGCTGTAACCTAATATGGAAATGGCTACTAAAGGCCAAACTTCTTCAATAAATGCAGGCTTGTTCATCCCCAAAATATACAGAACCACTATCAGTTTAGATGTTTGCTGAAGACATGGGAACAGATTGGGCAGTCGGGGGGACAGTAATAAATGGCACCTCTCATTGGTATAGCACCTTCAGTCCTGTTCAGTAGAATCCAGTATTCAAGCTAAGACCTGGTTACTGAAATAAAACAGTTTATTATATTTAGATGAAGTCATGAGAGTGGACCTTTGTAGTGGGATTCGTGCTTGTGTAAAAAGAGGAAACCAAGCTGCCTCTTTCTCCGTGAGGGGATGTCATAAGAAAAAAGCCATGTGAGAAGTAGGAAGTAGTCTTCAGCAGGTACCAGATCTTCTTCATCTTGATTTCGCTAGCCTTCTGAACAGTGAGGAATGATTGTTGGTTGTTGGATCCATAAAATCTTAACTGTGGTCACAACACCATTTGGACTTAAGTAAATAGATGTGACAGTGATAAAAACTTTGGCAACAATAAATGCATAGTGACCCAAAATCAACTCAAGATAAGGAAAAATGTAATGAGTCCAGGGTGTTGTTGGCTGCTTTGAGTTCTGAACATCCGACACCCATACTGTATAGTGAGCGTAGCATGACAGCAATGCTGCTGGGAACACCTTGGTCCAGATTCAAGACTCTTTATTTTGTGTTATTAGTTCTTTTTATCATGCATAGATAGTTTCTGCTCTTATAAAAACATAATGGCTTAATCACATAAAATAAAACTTGCATTACTTTTTATTGTCATTCAGCAGCATGTATCAAGTTAGTGTATCTTCAGATTGAATTGTGTTAGAATATTTGAGTTTTAAAACTGCTGTTTGTGTTGCTGGCTTGTTTTATTTTTAAAAATTCATTAATGAGTTTGATTTCAAGATTAGGACAAAATTTCAAACAATTTTTGAAATGGTAACCAGACTTCTCCTCTTTTGTACTACATATTTATATGAAGCAACATCCTCAGGTTGACCATTACAAAATTGAAACAGTGGCTAACTTCTAAAAGTGTTGAAGATGCCCTATATCCTACAGAATTAAATTAGCCAATATTTGTTCTCTATATAAAAATAAAAATTCATATCCATTGTGTTAGTATGAAAATATATCTTTATCTTTGTCAGGGAAGTGCATGTACATTCATGTACTTGTAGAGACCAGAGGTCAACCTTTGAGGGGGGTGCTCTTCAGAACTGTCTTCTTTTTTTCTTTTTTGGATGCAGGGTCTCTCACTGGGACCTGGGACTCACCAACCATACTAGGCTTGTTGACCAATGCACCTCAGGGATCTGCATGTCTTTGTCTTCCCAGTACCCCTGTGTTCACTCCTCCACTGGGATCACAATGCACATCACTGTGCCACACTTTGTGCCTGGGTCTTGGGGATGGAGCTTAGGGCCACAGGCTTTCACAAGTTCTTTACCAACTAAGCTGTCTTCCCATCCCTCTCCTTTCAAATTCAACAAAGGAGAAAACTGTACACACGCCGAAAATTTACTTTAAAATAAATGTCCTTGTGATTTATCACCAGCAAATGTTTGATTGGTGGGCTTATTTTATGTAAACGTAAAATATATGGCTGGGTAAAAAAAATTGAAAATTGAAAAATCTTTAAGCAGCACTCTTTTAAGTCACTTAGTCCATGATGTTTTGTTATCACAGCAAGGACTGACCAAATCTCCCTTTTCTCTGAAAACAAGGAAGAATGCTCACTTCCAGATTATCATTTCCTGTCTTGCAAAGGAATTTTCAGCATTAGATGCCTCTGGGGTGCTAGGCAGTGTCGTTTGCTCAAAAATCATCATCCCAAGATCAACTTCCCTGGGCCTTCAGTTTGTCAACGTTATCTAACCCTCAAAAATTTCTCTGCTTCCTCTTCAATCCTCCTTCAACTACTACAACTTACAACAGAAATTCTTTCTTATCCTTCACCAGCCACCACCTTCAGAGAAGTGAGAGGAAATCTAAACTTATATTCCAAGGTAGAAAGGAAGAAGTACTTGGGAAGGGAAGCAAAGTAGAAGAAATTGGCAGTTGGAGGCCAGTCTGGTTTACATGGCACACCTTTAATCCTGGCACTTAGGAGGCAGAGGCAAGTGGATCTCTGTGAGTTGATGGCCAGCCCCTCGAAGAAAAAAAAGGAAAGAAAAAAATAAAAAAATGAAACAAAAAACATGAGAGAGGAAAATTAGGAGTGAAATACTGCTTTCCATAGCAGAAAAGATACTCACTTCCGCCTATGCTTCAGAACAACAGCCCCATAGGGAGAAATCACATCTACTCACTGAGGGGCCAGCAATATCATGAAACAGAGTGGGAAACTGGAAAGCCAATTTCCCATGAGGTCCACAAGGCCTTCTGCTAAAGAGCTATTAAAACTGGGACAGTTTTGCAAAATGAGTATTTTATTGAACACACGCATTCAGTGTGCTCAGCCCTGGAAACTCCTTAACCAGGCTAGAGGGGATGGAGAGCTACATCTCCTCAAAGGTGCATTTCTCTGCTGCTCTAATGGATCTGAATCCCAAATCCATTAAGTCACTGAGAACTTTGGATGTTCTGGAAGGCTCATTATCATCCTGCCCAAGTTGATGAACTTGTATGGCCACAGAAGTCACATTTGCGGTTCTGAGCATGTTTTCATATCACTCCTGACAGGAGTGGTTCTTGTGTCTTTTGTTTAGAGGAGACAGAGCTCTGTTTGGTGGGTTCAGTGGTGGCAGCCTATTAAATGCTGTCACTATGAGCTTTGGTTGTACTTGCTATAGCAATGGTAGTCCTTAGCCTTTTGTATTAGTCACTTCCTCTTGAGACTCTCAGACCAAATTTTTCTTCCATTGAAAAATCCTATTTCACTATGACACAAATGTCCTTTTCTTCCATGTCTACTGAGCTCCCCAAGCCAGGTAGTTACACTACACACATTTTCCCAGGCAATTCTCCTTCTTGATAATCATGGCCTGTCCTGTGACTACGGCCTGTCCCCTGACATTCAGTCACAAGTGTCCTCTCACCAAGAAACATAAAAACCACAGTGATGACAGAGAAAAGCAGGGGACTATCCTCTACTTTAAATAGACTCTGCCATCATCTCTGTCCACATTCTCACCTCCAGCCCACCCACTCAGAAACAATGGCAGCCTCTCTAGCTGGCCTCCTCTACCCTAGGCTAAAGAAACCTAATTCAAAGGAACTGATATTTTGAGTATAAATCTGGAGCTTAGCCTTCAGAGCTTGATAGGAACAAATAAAAAGACAAATTGCAGGTCTGTAGCTGTCTCAGCAGGGACTCCTATCAGGCCATCAGCTTACATGTTCCTCCATTTGCAAACTGCCCGAAAGACCAGGGTAATTGAAAGGCAGGCATAAACCTCTGTTGTTTCTCAGTATTAACAGAAATTGCTTCCTACTGAAGTTGCTTTCAGGCTTAGTATTCTGAAAGAAATGCAGGCTGTTCTGTTTCCAATAGGAGTATCAAATACCTTTAACCAGCCTGTCATGAAGAAAACTCTCTATGGACTAGTAGGTGACAGGGCTAACCTAGTGTTGCAGTTCTTATAATACAGTTCTTAAAATGATTCTTTCTCTCTGTGTCTCTCTGACTCTCTGTCTCTCTCTCACACACACACACACATCTATATCTATCTCTCTCCCTCCCTTCCTCTAAAGATGTAGGAGTTAGTCAATAAGAAGCTAGAGCTAATGGGCCAAGCAGTGTTTTAATTAATATAGTTTCTGTGTGGTTATTTTCAGGGCTAAGGTAGCTGGGCAACCGGGATGAACAAGCAGCCTCCTTGCAACAATTGGCACTCCAATGTGTGCTAGCTAAATCCATGTAAAACCCGAGAAAGTTTGAAAAGGAATTAAAAAAAAACAGTTAACACAGCTTTTTGCTGTTTGCTAGTGGCGTGTCATAGTTCCTTTAGGAGAGATTTTCCTGACTCAGCAGCAGAAGCAGGAAAAAAAGCCATGCCATTTTGAAATGCCAGCTTTCTGGGCCAGGCTGCCAGATTGACCTCTGACTCTTTCAGGCAAGAGGTCCAGCTACAGGGCATTTGAATTGGGTTTGTGAGCAGAGTGCTAGAGCTTGCTTAATGACAACATGAACTCGCTGTGTGTCTGGAAGTGGGGCAGTGCCCACAGCTCAGAGGCACAAGAGGCTCTATCCCACTGGACTGGGCAGGGCAGGCAGGAAGTACCATATTTAACATAGCAATGACACAGCTTAAGTTTTTAAGAAGCACTTAGCATTTTAAGAAGCATTCCTGAATAGTAAACAATTACAGATTCAAAATAGGACAGATTCATACATAAAAGAACTCTAAATGGGTCACAGTGTTGGATAAATGTAGGTAGGCTTGGGAGAAAGAAGAAAAAGAGTATAGAGAGTTGGAAGAGAAGTAAATCATTAAAAGAAAAAGTCTTTAAAGAGACAGAGTACAGATAGTCATAGATTAAAAGGAGTAAAGAAAAATAAGCCACATAAAGATGGAAAATTCATAAAGAGTCTGGATTATGTATATTATTGTGGTTTTTTTAATTTTTTGACTGTGAAGGAGCTAAGTACAGACAGACATTTCATTGT
>LOJH01046595.1:0-13371 GCA_001685095.1 Ellobius talpinus
GTACCTGGGTGGGACAGAAACCCCAACAAGCCGGCCCTCATGTTACACACACACGCACACACACACGCACACACACAGAGAAACATACACACACCCTGCCCATGTACATATACACAAAAGAAGTAAAAATATACTATTAGAATAGTTGTTGAAATAATTAGATGGAGTACAGTTTATATACCTGCATTACATATTGCCGTTAAATTCCATGTATTGTAGTCATTGTGATATTACTTAGAAACACAATCTCAAAGCAAACTCTCTGATCCTCTGGTTCTTGCCATCTTTCCCACCACTCTTGGGCAAAATTACCTGAGTCTTAGGTGCCAGAAGTGCTTTGTAGAAGTATCAAATGGGACCCAAATCCATAACTCTGTATTTTGACTGGTTGAACTTTTCTGTATTGGTCTCCATTTGTTGAAAAGAGAAGACCCCTTCATGACAGGTGAAGACTACTCTTATCTGTAGGTACAAAGACAAATATTTATATGTTGTTACAGATGATGTTAGTTTAATGAATTAGTGGTTGTGTATCTTCTTCAGTAACCACAACTTTATTGGCACTCAGTAGTTAGCTTGTTTTCCTGTACCTGGCTTGGCTTCCCACTTGTTGAGCAGGCTACACTCCTGAAGTCTCACCAACGTGCCAGTCAAAATATGATCTAAAGTAGGACAACAACAATGGATGTGCCAAACTGACTGGGGGAAAGCCCACAACCCTAGAAAAGAAGCAACAGTCAACCAAGGAAAGATGGTAGTTGGGAAATGGTCATGTTCTGGAAAGAACACATCAATTGGATGCCAAACAGTCATCCCTGAAAACATGCTTACATCTAACATTATATGGTCAACAGGTTAAATTTGGAATATGTATGCATGCAGTGCAATAACAATTAGTGAATAAAGAGAACATAAGTTCAAAGGGGAACAGGAAGAGTTATGGGAGGGTTAGGAAGGAAGAAAGGGAGAAAAACTGTAATTACATAATTTCAAAAATGGGATTTTTGAAAGTACTAAAGCATGAAAAAAATATAACTATAATAATTGCTCAATGGTCCATAAAACTCTGTGAAGTTTACAAGGGCTTTAAACTTTTTGACAACTTTTAAGATAAAATTATAATACAATAAAATTGCCCTACAGTAGCATGTTATAAAGATTTTTTCAAAGAAAATGAAGTTAAACTTTAAATTCATTTCCTTTTGTTATCAAAACTTTTGAAAGAGAGTTATTCTATACAGATAATGTCTTCAAATTTAGCTGCCTCAATTAAAAATATTTCACAAATAGAAGGGGAATGTATCCTGTTATTTCTGAAGATTTAGTTGAGTGTTAAAACTTCATGTCTAATAACTACACATTTTTGTGGCTATGATTTTGTAGATTTTAAAATAAATTTTTCAACAAAAATTAGTCCTTTTTACATATGAAAGATACTAAATATGAACAAAATAGCACAATACCTTAAGAGGAGATTTTTCACTTTAATAATGAAAATATTCATAAAACAATGCTAACATTTATTTTAAATTTTAGGAATTTAAAATAAAATTCCATTCTTTATTATGAATATTATTTTTAATAAGTTTTAAGAGAGTAATATGGAATTTCAGAAGTGAACATTGATAAACATGTCTCCCAATACAAACTAAAAGATTACCTTTATTTTTCCTACAGCACTGAAACAAGTTCTTGTATTTTAAAATGTCTCTTCTTGAAGCTGAAAAGAAATCAGTTTTTGCAAGCAATCTCAATGCATAAGAAAGCATAACCTTCTAATTTAATCTCTCAAATGAGTTTCATTTTCCTAGAGAAAGCCAAAGTTATTTAAGGTCTTTAAGCTCATCCTAGAAGCCAAAGAATTTCTCCATGTGAAAGAAAAAACATGAGGACCGATATGTATTGCATGAAAGAAAAGGCAAAAATAGATTTAGTCTAGAAAGAAAGCCAGTGAGAAATGGCCCCATGTTAAGTAATAGGATGGGCCCATGGAAGGTTTGGAAGAGAAAAATCTAGTTCACCATTGTTTCCTCATCTCATTGATTACTTCTTAGCCGGTCTTATAGCTCACTTACATACACTTCTGCTAAGTAATCAAAGTGCAAAATACAAACATATGGGGTTAAAGACATAGGGTCTTGGCTTCTTTGTCTCTCGCTTTCTCTCTCTCTCTCACAACAGGACCATCTTCATAAACAGGTAATATCTGTAATCACATGGGACACCATGCTTAGGTTTGTACTATTATTTTGCTGTTTGGTACTTCTTAATATATGAGGGAATAGGGGTGTTAATTTTCATTTTCACATGCTGCACACATTATATAGTTGCTTCAACTTCCTATCTTTAATATTTTACAGTATCAATGACCTTTCAATCTCTGTGTGTATTGAATACGTGTTTGTCCTTGTGTGATTGCATTTGAAGACCAGAAGACCGTAACATATGTCGTGTATCATTTTCCACTGTTTTTCCTAGAGATGGCATATGACATTGGACCTGGGAATTCCCAATTTTCTAAGTTGTTTGACTGCAGAAAGCATCAGAGGCTTACTCCTTCTGCGACCCACCTCCTCAAGGACTGAGATCACAAGTGGGCATAGCCATGCCCAAGCTTTTGTGTTTTCACTTGAGTCTTTTTAACATTTAGATGTGACTGTTTTGAGAAATTTATACATGAGCGCACTACATTTGCATCAGAATCCCCCTCCCTATACACCAGGCAAGTTCTCTTGTGTTACATCCCCATTCTTTTTTATGATTAATGACCTATTCTATAATAAGAAGAAACTATAAATATTTTCTATAGTAATATAGTTTCTAACTGCCTTCTACATACTAATCTTTACACTCCTAGATACGTATAGCTTCCACCCTCCATTGAAGAAACTTCTTTAAATAGAGACTGTAAGAGATGAGATACATTCTAAAATGTTCTTGGTATTTGAGCTCGGGTCCCCACCTCTACATATTAAGTAATTTTGCCCACAGAGCCTGGACCCCAACTCCCTCCCTCTTTCACTTTTTAAATCTTACTCCAGTGAACACAATTAGTTTGTTATCAAATGGATAGTGTGACTGTATTATCAGTTCTCTCACTCAGAAAGTCTAAAACAACATTATAAAAATGATCTTATTCGCTTTCTGTGCTGATATCGCACCCGCCAACGTGGTGAACGTCCCTAAGATCCGCCGAACATTCTGCAAGAAATGTGGCAATCACCAACCCCACAAAGTGACCCAGTGCAAGAAGGGCAAAGATTCTTTGTACGCCCAGGGAAAGCGGCGTTATGACAGGAAACAGAGTGGCTATGGTGGGCAAACTAAGCCTATTTTCCGCAAAAAGGCGAAAACTACAAAGAAGATTGTGCTGAGACTGGAATGCGTGGCGCCCAACTAACTGCAGATCTAACAGGATCTATTAAGAGATGCAAGCATTTTTGAACTGGGAGGTGATAAGAAGAGAAAGGGCCAAGTGATCCAGTTCTAAGCTGATCTTGTTATGAAAGCAATAAAATCATGAGCTTTCACTCAAAAAAAAGATCTTATTCTTAGATTTTGATATTCATTTGGCTCATAACTTTTCTCTTATTCAAAAAGAAAAGTAAATTCCTTAGGAAATAAGGTTAAGAAAGAAAAAGATGATCTAAGAATACAAATATCAAGTGTGACCCCAAGAATGCAGTCTTTAAAGAAAAAACAATGTCTAAGGGAAAATTTAGAGTTGGAAATGCTCACGTCTAGCATTGTAAGACTCCTAACAAAATAATTCCCTGAGCCTCCTGAAACTTGATCTTGTGATAAAACTGAACTTGGGGCTTCCGAGCACTGTCACGGATCATTATATGATTCCTTAATCTTACAGGCAAGAGCTCTGAATTCCTTAATATGAAGAAACTATCAAAAGGCCGTGTTTATGAAGGACAAGGTCTATAGTATTTGAATCAGGTTGACATGCTCAGAGTGGCACCACTCAGTCTAGTTCCCAGTAGAAAGTGTCTGTGGTGCTCTGAGTTTCATTATCCTTTTCATATGTGGGATGACTATCATCAAGGGGCAATACTCTCTATAGAACTTAATCATTACTTGGAGGAAAAGAGAGAAAATGTACTTCCTGCTGTTATTATTAAGTGAAGCAATGCAGACTTGATTTTGATGTTCACTGTCAATAACACAATAAAATGGAAATAGGAAAAAAATGAGGAACTCACATAATATAGTTTGAACATTTGCTTTGTTTGTGACTGTCTGCCATTACTTTGTATGTGAATATGATGATGTGTATATAGGTAATTGATTTCCACCTGCTGATGCTTCCATTTTTTCACATGTTTTCAGTGAATGGAAGATGCATTACAAGACAGATAATTACAACTTAAGCACATAAATATGTATTTATTTCACAGTTTATTGTCTCCAAATTTGCATTTTGTAAGTATGTATTGTTCTAAAACGAAAATAGTTTATATACATGGAGTTTATCTGATTTTTAGAACTAAAAGGATCAGGTCTGTTAAATTTAATAAAAATTAGCATTTTGTAAAGGAACTCTAACAGAGGAATGAGTTGTCAGATTCACAATTTCATCTGACTTTATAGGTGTATGTGACACATACATCTATAAAATCTTACTTTATAGGTTAAAGTGACAGAGATCAGTCTATAAAATACATACATTTAAGGCCTTTTACCATTGCTGAAGAGTAGTTACTAACTACACTCACTTCGATGACTGTTTTCGCTGGACCTAAAAACCAGAGTTTCTGTAAGTCTTCACTTCCCGAATTCCCAATAACCAACAGTATTTAAGCTATTAAGACCATAGTTGGTACTGGTTTCTTAAGTCTGAATTTGGATTGCTGACTGTAATCATGGTTCATGTGATGGATACTGTTAAGTTAGGCTTTTCTATATACATACCATAGAAATTGTAGCTTTTTATAGAAACAAGCATCAAAGTTATCATAATAAGGCAATTTAGTAAACACATATGCTATCTTATTACATATAACTACTTCTTAAAGAATCTCATGCATGAGTATGCTGTATTTATTTATTTCTCTCTCTCCCTCTCGCACCTCCAACCTCCTTCTCAGAGTCATGGCTCCTTGTATAATTTTAGTCTTGGAATTTCTACAGAGCAGGCATATATGTACATGCATTCTTTTGAACTCACTTTGTTTTGCTCAGATATAATTGTTCTTAATGATAAAATTTTAGAGATTCTAAAAGGATTATATGTTCATATTTCAATTCCTAAGAATAATTCTATAAATATTAAAACAGTAGGAATGGCTATCTTTGGTTTGGACACTTGGTCTGTCAGTCTTTGTTTAAGGGAATGATTCCCTACAAGACCACTCATTCTACGACCTTGTGAAACTACTGTATTCCTAATGTTACTATCATCTTTCAGGAAATGTAAGATTTACTTCCCAAATCATGTGGCCCCAATACTTTTGTCCACTTCTGAGCTAGCAGGTCACATAAAGTTGGTCATTTATGTAGTAGACATTTTGGGGTTAACATTATTGAATGGCTAGTAAGAAAGTGCCAATGCAATAGCCATTTGTAATTATGTGGATGAGCATGAACTCGGGAAAATTTCAAGCTCACTTCAGGGTATGAGCTTTGCCAAAACAGTGGTGAAGAGGACATTTCTTGTAACCAGGCACAGCTCTATCTGTCAGTTTGCAGTCGGGGGAAAAATTGGCTTTGTCAGGATATGGTTCCTTAAAAAAAGTAATAAATTTTATACAAATGGCAAGCCCACAGTGTGGCTAATTTATTCATTATGCACTCTAGGAAAATAATTAAGTCATGCTTTCGTCCCTGGTGCTTCATTACTGTTTAGCACACCCACACCCAGTTTTTTTAAGCCATCAGTAAGAATGCTTATTAAAATAAATTAGCTGCAAAACTTTTAACTCTGTCTTGAAGGAAATTAATCCACTTTTCTAGTAGAGGCAGCATTGATTAAATAAACCCGGTTCCATGCAGAGCAGATTAATTCCTTTAGCCACAATTCCAATCCTAAATGAAGCTGTATTTGTATTAGTTTGAACAGTGCGTAATAAGCTGTAAACTTCTAATTGGCATTAACCTCTTCTAACCTGCCCTTCTTTGTTCCTTATGGATGACGGTCCTGAGTTAAAAGAGAGGATGCACCCATGCTAGAATTCTACATATTTGATTTTATGTCACATATTAATACATATTTACTTACCGATTATTTTGTTTACTATGTAATACATAACTATTTATTGAACAATTTTTGTATACTATGTTTATTGTTTTTATCATAAAGAAATTTTGATTATTGTTAAGATTTTCTATTGTGGTTCATATATAAATCAAGTTTCTTAAGAAAATGAGTATTGCAAAACATGGACAAAAGGGTCAAGCTGACATCTTTAACATGCTTTTAGTTAATATTTGATATTGGCTATATTAGTATCTTTCCTAAATAGAATTTCCTTTGTCGTATCATATTAAAGGTAGTTTTTTTAGATCATTTGCATGTTTAGTACTTTCAGTGCCAACACATATATGGTACTTCTCCTGACTAATGCCAACAAAATGTAGGCAAGGTGCATGTAAATGTTTTGGGTTAAGGAAATTTCCACTCTCTTTTCAGATACTTTTCTTGAAAAGATGTTATTCTAGACTCACATACTGAGAGAGAAAACCCCTATTGTGTTCTCTGACTGTTCTACTCCCACAATGGAACAAAAGCCAATATGTAAGTAAAGACACACCACTACCATCAACGGTGTTCTATGGTACAGTAACTTTTGTTGTGATTGGATGAAATCCAATATAGAATACAGAAGTTTAGCCAGGCTCAACCAAGCTGCTGGTGGCAGGCATGGTTCTAAAAGACGGCCTGCGTTTATGTCATTAACTTAGGAATAATTTCTTATGAGATGCTGTGGGATAATGTTCTTGTACACTGTAAAGATTTGTCACTTATATTGGTTTAATAAAATGTTTATTGGACAGTAGCCAGGTAGGAAATATAGACGGAGCAACCAGACTAGGAGAATTCTGGGAAGAGGAAAGGCAGTAATTCAGTCACCAGCCAGACACAGAGGAAGTTGAAAATGTCTTACTGAGAAAAGGTACCAAATCATGTGGCTAAACATAGGCAAGATGTTTAAATTTAAATTGTAAAAGCTAGTTAGTAATTAACCTGAGCATTTGGCTAAACCATTTACAATTAATATAAGTTTCTGTGTATTTATTTGGATCTAAATTGCTGCCAGACCGGGTGAGACAGAAGCTTCAGGCAACAATGAAACAATAATTAACAGATAATGTTTAAAAATGTAAAATTTGTCTGTAAGATAATTCAGCAAGTAAGGGACTCTTGTCACCAACTGTGGTATCTGAGATGAAGCCTTAGCACTTGCACTGTAGAACAAGGTAATCAACTCTCAAACTTCTCTCCTCATCATCCGCAGGTATACACACACACACACACACACACACACACACACAAGACCTAAGTTTTAAAAAAATCCTGAATTTAAGAGCTGTGTTCTTTCATCTCTTTTTGTCTCATTTCCATATTTTTCTCCATTTTTAATTTAATTGAAATATTATGGCATTAATAATCCTATTCTTAGGATGTATAACCATTACAGATTGTATCCAAATATTCATTGAATTATTCATAAAAAGGATATTTACAGGTGAGGTTATAGAAAGGAGCACTGACCAGTAGAATGTTGTGAGTATTCATTTGTGAAGACAAGTAAGTGTCTCTAAATTTGTGTGTTACAACCCCCCAAACAATCCTAGCTTCATACTGACTCAGTTGTTAGAATTATAAGGATTGTGCCACTCTGTTTAACTTGCAGTGTAGGTATTTACTATGTATTAACCACATATATTTCTTATAGGCTCCCCTTCACAATAGGACGTATATGAGTCTCTTCTGTCAGAGCTTCTCATCTCTCTAGACTTTCCACTCCCTCTTCTCTATCCATATCCTCAACGTCTATGTGATCTTCCTTCATTGATGTGTTTATTTCCTTTCTGAAATTGCTCCTTTTTTCAGCCCTATATTCCTAATATGTATTAATTATGTAGGACTCAGTTCAAATATGGCCATCTCTTTGATCTATCCCTGACACGAGTTTCCCAATATGGTTCTCTGCATAAGTATTGAAAGCATTGAATTCACGCGTCTACCTTCACACTAAAACTACAGATTCACAGCTGGGGAGGATGGTTTAGCACTTAAGAGCACTCACTCCTATTTCAGAAACTCATCAGCTCCCAGCACCCATATTAGGTAGTTGAAAATTACCTGTGAATAAAACTCCAGGGTTACAATATCTATGACCTCTGTGGGCACCTGCGCTTACACACACACACATACAACCCAATCTACCCATGCACATAGTTAAAAATAATAAAAAAATAAATTCTCTAAAAGAACATAATAAAACTGAAAGATCCCATGAAAGGCACAAGAAATATGTGAAAAATAGATAATATGGAAATACAGGAGTGAAGGACTGTGCAACCATGTTGGTGAATTAGAAACTTCATCCTCTATTGTCCAACCGTAAAAAGTGGATGGCCAGAGGTGGTTTAGTTGTCTCAGGAGTGGGGCTCTTTTACAGTGGTGATCTTATCTCCTTCTCTGCCTTTTCCCCAACCTTTGTATTTCTGCAATAAGACAATGCATTTAAAAAACGTCACCAAATGTCATTCCTTCAATACTTGACAGCTTAGACTCTGGAATCATGAGCAAAGTTCTGTTTGCTGTAAAGTCCCTGTGGTGATGTCAAAGAAAATAGCCTCTAATGTGAGTGGCACTACTAGGAGGTGTGGCCTTGCTGGAGAAAGTGTATCACTGTACAGGCGGGCTTTGAGGTTTCCTATCCCCAAGCTACTCCCAGTGTCATAGTTTGCTTCCTGTTTCCTTTGGACCAAGATGTTAGGTCTCTCAGCTCCAGCACCACGTTTGCCTGCATGTTGCTTTGCTTCCCTCTGTTACAATACTGGACTAATCCTCTGACCTGTAACCAAGCCATCACAATTAAATGTTTTCCTTTAAGGGTTGCCATCGTCATGGTGACTCCTGACAGTCTAACTAAGACAGTCAACAAATCTGGTGTTTTGTTACAGCAACATGGAAGAACTTAAGGGGCCAGCAGACAGTGGGGTTTCATAGCCAAGTAACAGTAGTCAGGGAATTTTCCTTAAAGATTATTCTAACAGGTATAATTCATTATTTCTCTGAAATTTCTACAACATTGTAAGCAACATGGCTACAGTATTTGTGTGTCAGATAACAAGTTTTTTTCTTTTTTTTGGCAAGTCACTAAAGCTAATGCTGAATAACAATTACTGTTAAAACAGCTATTCAGAAAATACTAGAAAGTTTTTCTATTTTTCAAAAAGGCTACAGAAGATGTGTTTGCTTTGTTTTCAAAAATCACTATATAACCAATTATTGAAAATTGTACACTGGGAAATAGAAGCTGTTGATCTAATTTCAGAATCAAATTACTAAGTTCTTACTTGTCTTTATTTTCCTAAACAGTCATGTGTCTGTGGCCTGGCATGATTCCCCACTAAGGGCTTCTCAATAGAAAGCGGGTGGATATGGTGGGAACCATGAACATCCACTGTCTCAGTTTTAAAACAATTATTACTCACAGTTCACACTTTCCAAACACAGAAATAAGTCTCCCCAGTCATTGTGATCTCACCATTTTCAAACAACTACAAGACACGCAGGTCTTTGTTTCACGTTCTGCCATCCTGACCCTGTGTGACAGAGGCCTTCTACGATCGTGACCTGCTTTTTTACCTTCGGTCTTGACACATTGCTAAAGTACAAACCGTGGAGTATCTCAGGGGCTGCATCAACTACAGGTTCTCCTTTCTATTTATTTTGTCCTTGTCCCTTGCTAGTGTGTGTCTCTGCTGTCCCATGTGCCCTGTGCTCTGAATCAACTGAGAGTTACGCCTAAGACATTTTTGTTTCACAGTTCTGAGATGTAGAGGTGAGTTAGAGATACTTGATACACAGAAAGTCCTGTGTCCTTCTGGGACTATTTTGCAATAAAAAGGTGATCTTTTTGGACTATGAATAAAAATTCACATTTCTTCAACATTATACAAAGCATTATAATATAAACTAGAATATACTTTCATAAATTATTAAAATATTAATGAAAATTAGATCTCTAACAGTGTGATCTGAATTTTATAATAAAAATATAGTAACAAGCCTCTTCCTCATGCTTTTCTCCTTGTCAAGGTGAGCTTGTTTTTAAGAATTCATAGATTTCTGGAGCTTTACAATATTTCCTACAAGAATTCTGAGCATTCCTCAAAGGCTAGCTTTGCAAGGGACTTAAGCAGAACTCTGTAATTCAATATAGCTTGAAATCATCCTGTGAAAGAACTGAGGTGATTTTACCTTTTTTGTTTTTACATAGAAGTTTCTATTTTATAAAGTATTCTGCTTATAGAAAGCACAATGAAGACAGTTCCTCAGTAACTACGCTTAATCCAGCTGATACTTTAATTTGATCATATTGACATAACTAAATCTCCAGAAGTTCCTCCTTTTTATAAAATGATGGTGCTAGAAACCATACTAGATTTCCATAGCAACACCATTGCAATATGGCATTTTCATAACAAGTATTGCCAATTGAAAGTAAGTGGTAAGACTCCAGGTGGTGACTAACCCATTTAAGCTTGCCCTTTCATCAATGGGAGTAAAATTCAATGATGGGTGATAGGCTACTTGCAACATTCAGTTTTCTTGCCGGATTGTTTTAGATCATGTGAGGACACAGGGACCTCTTCCTCTTGAGGATCCAGCAGTAAGAGGCCATCTTAGAAGGAAAGAGCAGCTTTCACCAGACAAATAGCCAAGACAACAAGAACTGTGACACATAATATTCTGTGGTTTATAAAATTCCAAGTTTGTGCAACAAGAACTGTGACACATAATATTCTGTGGTTTATAAAATTCCAAGTTTGTGCATAAAATGTTCCATGACAGTTTTTAATCAATTAAACACTGCATTTAGTGGTTATGTCTCTTAAGACCCTTTATGTTGCATCATTTTCTCAGAATATTTCTATCTGGATAACTTACAGTAATTTTGATATTAGATATTTTGCAGGTTTACCCTCTATGATAGTTAGTATTAATGGTCCAATTTACAGAATCCATAACCACTTGAGAGATGGATCTCTTGGAATGCCTCTGCAGAATTATTTTGATCATATTAACTGGAGCAAGAAGGGTAGCCCATCACGCATGACAACGTTACTTGAATGGGACAGGAAGAGATCCTAGAGTATATAACATGGAGAAAAGTTGCTGAGCAGCAATATGAAATCATGGTTTTCACCTTCTAGTTGTGAATATGATGTGACCAGAGAAAACCACAGACTATTCACATGGCCCTTTATTCCTTGGACTGCTTGGTAGGTGACAAGAAGAAGGCTTGGAGGAACAAAATTGTTGAATACTTTAAGTTATGAGATAGATAATTGTTGAAACCCTTCTTACAGCCACCAAAATGATGTTCTAGACATATAAAAGCAAAAATACATATAATAGATGGAAGGTAAACATTCTTTTTTAAAAAAAATGTGCATTGGTGTTTTGCCTACATGGATGTCTGGGTGAGAATGTCAGATCTTAAAGTTACATGCAGATGTGAGCTGCAATGTGGACACTGGAAACGGAACCCAGGTTGACTGCACCTACAGAGGACAATGCTCTTAGCTGCTGAGGAATCTCTCCAGATGCCATTTTAGACTATATATAGATCCATGAATGCTTGAAGACAATATTGCTGGAGTACTGGTATAAGGCACGGAAATGTCAGATTTGACAGGGAACATGTGTCTTGTAGGCATCTATATCATTACATTACTGGTGCAATTCTAAAAGTATTATGAGTACAATAGTGTTTTTTTTCTTTTTTATTGATTATTATTGAGCTCTACATTTTTTCTCTGCTCCCCTCCCTGCTTCTCCCCTTCCCCCTTCAACCCTCCCCTAAGGTCCCCATGTTCCCAATTTACTCAGGATATCTTGTCTTTTTCTACTTTCTACTTCCCATGTAGATTAGATCTATTTAAGTCTCTCTTCGTGTCCTTATTGTTGTCTAAATTCTCTGGGATTGTAGTTTGTAGGCTGGTTTAGCTTTATGTTTTCTTTTTTATATAAGCGTATGATGAATCTGTGGTGCCTGGATATGGTTGTGAGGATGTTTTACAGATGTGATTAACATCTGTAGCTAACTAAGTATACTGAAATGCATAATATAAATGGACGTAGTCAATCAGTTAAGGGCACTAAGAGAAGGAAAATAGATCCCTTCAACACTGCATCAATTGTTGAGTAAGTTTTCAGCTTGATAGCTTGGCTAGTACTATTTCAATGCAGGACTGATACAACAGCTCTGGCCTGAGCTTCTAATGGACAACAAATCCTATAAAACTCATTAATCCCAATTGGTTCAGTTGTCTCTTTCGAGTAATTAGGATAGGACAGCACAGACCTATCAAGACTGCATAAGCCTCTAGTCTTCTTGAGAAAGTCAGGGTGGGTTCAGCGAGTAGGAGGTAGTCTTTGTAGTCCAACTAAGAGATGTTATCAGCAAATTAATAAGGACAGCTTGACAGTACTTGTGCTGAAGAAGCCAGACCAGGTCATTTAGAATGTCAGGGGAATCCTACTGGAGTTCTCATAGTTGACATTAGAGTCAAAAGAAATTTTACAGCAGGGTTACAACCCAGGTTTACTGAATTTCCCTTGAGGTTATAGATCTCAGACATCTTTTCCAGCAACATTTCTGAGACATATGTCCTTATGATTGAAAACTGTAGAACCAACATTCAGGAAAATTTCCACTGTTCATAAAGAAAAAATTATCAGTATTGAAGAACTACAACTTTCATTGAATTTTGAGAAAAAGACACTATTCAAACAATATCAAACTTTAAATAAAATCTAATTAATGAATACAATGATTTCATTATATTTTTATATCTAGATAGATAGCTTTATATACATACACAGGTAGATATAGGTGTTTCTATATAGACTTCTTTGCTTTATAAGAAACAAATTTTATTTAAAGATTCTTTGCATTTTTCATATACTTCTCTTAAATTACATCTTAAAACAGATAAAAAGAAAACAGAACAGGCTGTGAGTATGAGCTCACGTCATAAAATTAACCTCAGCTGTTTTTCATTAGCCATGTTACATTTTGGTCAATTTTCATGGAAAAAAAAAACCTTTCTAAAGATTCACAGCTATCCCAAGGTCCACATGAGGAGCAGAAGGAGGGAGAACATGAGCAAGGAAGTCAG
>LOJH01046596.1:0-13370 GCA_001685095.1 Ellobius talpinus
GTCAAAAATATGTTACTTTGGAGAAGAGGTTTTGCTTTTATTTCCACAGGAAATCAGTGGCTGTAGTTTCATTCTAGGCTAAGAAAAATCAGGTATGATCAAGGAAGACCCCCTGAAAGACATCTCCGTTAGGAGCAGATATCCCAGATGTCTGAGTTTTACATCCAGAACAGACTCAAGACTGTTGCCTGAGATGATTAAACCTCACAGAATACTCCTGTCAGGACTTGATCATAATTCTAAATTTTCTTTAGGTCCCCATAAGATTATCAGCACCCCCAATCAGGAGGACATAGCCTGAAAAAGTACACATACATTCCCCCCAAAATATATTTGTCTTTGTTCAGAATGTTGGTTGCTAGTTGTTATGGATAATGGTCAGGAAAAAAAGCTAAGCAAAGGACATCTGATTCAGAGTTTTTGTTTTGAAAACCTGGGGGCGGGGTGCTGTGGGACAATGGTCTTGTACTTTGTAAAGATTTATCACTTGTATTTTAATAAGACACTGATTGGCCAATAGCCCGGCAGGAAGTATAGGCAGGGTGACCAGGCAGGAAGCAGAGATGGGGCAACCAGAACAGGAGGATTATGGGAAGAAGAAAGAGTCAATCTGTATTCATAACCCAGACACAGAAGAAGCAAGATGAGAATACCTTGCTTCTATAAGGTACCATGCCACATGGCTAACATAGACAAGAATTATGGGTTAATATGTAAGATCTAAAAGTTAATAAGAAGCCTGAGCTAATAGTCCAACCATTTTACAATTAATATGTAGTAGACCTCTGTGTATTTCTTTAGGACTGAACAACAGTGTGACCAAGCAGGACAAAAACCTCTGTTAACAGATTGATATATTTGCAGAGAATGAATCATGTACATGATTAAATAAAAATAATTTTAAATTTCCTGTAAATTCTATCCAAATAGAAATAATATGATAGTAGCATCAAGAAGAACATTGTTTTGAAGAGAGCTAATTTCAGTGTCTTTATTTTCCCTGTGAAAGATACTTGTAGGTTTGGCAAAAAAATATTATTGCTAGGTATTGAACAAAGAAAAATGTAAAGATTTTCATACAGTTTTCCATACAAATACACACAGCAGCTTACCGTAATATCATCTCTACTGGATCATCTATAGTGATATCCCTTCATTATTTAAAATACTAACCCAAATCATGATCCAGGTAGAACAAATCCAATATTTATAAGGATTTTCAAGGATATGCATACACTGAGACAAATTCCTCAATAGTATTAAAATATATACATAATATTCTTAGTGATAATTCACAAAGCTACCTTTGTAATGATCCTGCAGTCACTCCCAACACTGTCAGCACTGCATTAAGGAAAAGAGATAAGAAGGAAAATATCAATGGGGCAGCTAAGACTGTACATTCTATCACATCCTCCTATTCCTTGATGAAGCCAAATAGAATTCAGACCTCAAGGAATCTCATATGATGCTATTCAGAGACATGAAAGGTTTTATATAAAACAGCTTTCAAGATTATGTTCAGTGCACCAAGGTGTATATTTACTCTACTGTCTCTCTTCGAAAAATCTCAAGGACAGATTTCTCTGGGTCTGCAGACACAAAAGGAGAACTACAGTTCAGTATAGAATGGATAAGTATCTGGTAAGTGCTTTACAGTTGCACACTATGATTATATAGGACTAACAGATTGTAACCCTGAAGACAAAAGTTATATAAAAAGGGTGAGTTTTTGAATTATTAAACTCTTGGGAGCTGAAAATTGGGAATTAGAGTGTGAATTGGCAAATCTAATGAGTAGATTCTTGTTAGGTTGTAAATGACATATTGACATTTTGTAAAAGTTTATTTCTTATTCATTAGTGGAGTCCTAAATATCATTTTTTCATTCAACTTTCCCATCAATATTTAGTCATATCTAGTCAAAGAAGATATCAGACAGAGTGGATGTCAATGCATCATCTTTTTTGATTAAAAGGTTTTGCTTTAAAGAATGTCTGGAGAAATCTTACTAAATTAAAGTTGATCCGCACAATTCTGACACTACTGTGTTGTGGGATTTGCCTCTGTATGCTGTGAATACCATTGGTTAATAAAGAAACTGCCTTGGCCTGTTGATAGGGCAGAACTTAGGTAGGTGGGGAAAACTAAATTGAATGCTGGAAGGAGACAGGGTGAGAGAAAAGCCATGGACCATCTGATGGAGCCAGACGGAACTTTACCTGGTAAGCCACAGCCTCATGGTATTACACAGATTACTAGAGATGGGTTAAATTAATATGTAAGAGTTAGCCAATAAGANAACTGCCTTGGCCTGTTGATAGGGCAGAACTTAGGTAGGTGGGGAAAACTAAATTGAATGCTGGAAGGAGACAGGGTGAGAGAAAAGCCATGGACCATCTGATGGAGCCAGACGGAACTTTACCTGGTAAGCCACAGCCTCATGGTATTACACAGATTACTAGAGATGGGTTAAATTAATATGTAAGAGTTAGCCAATAAGAAACTAGAACTAATGGGCCAAGTAATAATTTAATTAATATAGTTTCTGTGTGATTATTCTGGGTCTGAGCTGTCAGGTGGCCAGTAACAAACAAGCAGCCATATTACAAAACTAATGAATCAAGTACTTTAGCCCTGACCAAAGAGAAGATCAATGGAATTTGGTTTTCTATCCATGCTATGTAGCCTCCTAATTTAAATGGTAACATTTTTAGTAACTAAGGCTATTCTAAATAAAAAAGAAGATATCATGAAGAATCAAAACCACATTTAAATGAAAAAAAATCAGATATACAACTTAGAATATTAGTAGTGCTCAGAAAGAAAATAGGCAACAAATGTCTTACAGCAGAGATTAGTAAACTTTACCACATAGGTATAGAAGTGTCATTTCCTCTTATTTTTTAGATCACTGTCTTTGTCTCTGTCTGCCTGTCTTTCTGTTTCTCTCTGACAGTTACTTTACAAATGGAGATGGGAAAGCATATATAAAACCTGTCTGACACATTGCCTGTCTCCAACATTAAGGTGAAAAAATTGATGAGATGCTCAATCATATAAAGTTTTTCAAATTAACAGGAAAATTCCAGTCATCAAAATTAGTAACTTAGCTATAGAATAAAAATAATTTATCTACTTCATGATATTAAAAAAATCCAATTGGAACAAGTAAGTTACATTAGTGTTCAACACTTTGATTCTTGTTTTGAATTCTAAATAGCTTGTTTCTTTCTTGACCATAGAAACTCTATCACACAGTCATAAAAATATCAAATTATTTAAGGATCATAAACAAAACACAATATACACATTCTTCTTCAATTATGGAGAAATAATGAGCCTGTGAAGGGAGCCTCATAATTTATGATTTCAAAGATTGAAAAGATTCACCATATCAGATTATGAATTCCCTTCAAAATGAAATATATCAGAACCTGTGAAATAAATCAAGAATAGAAAGAAGTGGACAGTTTTGTTACTTGAAAAAGTTCTCTTTTCATGAAATGATTTTTGTAATATCTTTATTTAAACAGGACTCTGAAATATTCTTAACTATTCTATGAAAGACTTCACTGAAAATCTTGCATTTTAAATTGAAGACTTTGAGATTGTATTGTCTCTTCTGCTTTCTGGTTACTAAGTCTCATTCCTTTATCACATGTTCCTTTTTCATACCATTTATATTATCCTACAATTGCCATTCAGATGTTTTGCTCCTTCAATATCCTTTGTTTCTGAATAAAAATTCAGTTAAAGTGTCCTTTGAAGTGTTCCTTTCCAACTACAAAATATGCATTGTATTATATGAAAAAGAATCAGAGTTTTACTGGTTTCTTCTTGCTTCATTTTATTACATTTTTATTTGTGAAGAGTATGCCCAACTTTGTTAAGACATTGGCAAACGTTACAATCATATACTAAGTGGTAAGATCACCTCAATTGCTAAATATTAGGAGTTGACTTGAATAAACCACTAAGAAATTTTCTATGAAAAGCAGCTCTCATAAGCAAATGATCTAATTGTGTTGCACAGTTGGGGCAGGATTTTGAAAAGACATATGCTATTGCTATATTCTTTTGATGCTCTTCACCCTACATGATAGCATATGGGAAATCATTAAGGTGTTTTAGTGCTGTTTTCTCACTTTTTAACACATAATATATGCAATAATCTATCTTTAAACAAAATATTAATTTTAGAATTTTGATGTATAAGAAGTGAATTCTATCTTTAAATAATTAAAAGGTTGAAAGTAAGATGCTAGAAATATATCTGAATTATTGTCTTTCAACAGTTTATGCATATTTATATTACATAGTATAGAATAAAATACATCATTTAATTATTTTACACCACAGGCAATAGAATTTAGATTAACAACCCTGCAGATTCATTGATCCTGTTCTTAAACCTATCTGATCAATGGCTTTGTTTTGATGAAAAAAATCAGTGGTAGTGCAACATAGAGTAAGAAACCTTGGCTTTCCATGAAGAACAATTTATGCACATTCTTTAACTCTTATTATGTAAAATTATACCATTTCAAAAACATTTATTTTTATATTCACATGGTATATTAATGTATGAAGTAAGAAAATCATGCTCAATTTTCATCCGTGTGGTCACGACTTCAAAACTCAGTATAGGAAATGATCAACTAATTCCTAAATGTTTAAAAAACAGATTAATTGCCTGGTCTACAGAGTGAATTCCAGGATAGCCAGTGATATTCTGGGAAACCCTGTCTCGATAAACAAATAAAAAAGATTAATTTACAGATATGCTTGTATTTTAGTGCAGCCATTCTATGGAGTCAAAGAAACTGTATTACAAACATAATTGAAACCTAGCTATGAAACTCTCCATGTGGGATTTGATGTTTTCTTTTTCTTATTCTGTCAGTTGTTTTTCACTCTTAGAGGTGTATACTGAAGCTGTCAGAGTTGTGAGGTAGAAGAATCAGGCCTTGAGGAAGAGCAATAGATCAAATCCATTTGTTTTAGACTAGCATATGGCATATAAAGAACATATTGTGTGCTAGACAATTTGTATTATATGCATTATTGTTATTGTTGTACAAGCTAGTGTTTAGGCTTTGGTATGGTGTGTTTGAGTAATAGGTTATATAGTATTTTCACAATATCAAAATAAATTAAAAACTATATTATAAATACTGTCATGAATATCACGCCTGCTAGGTGTCATTGGATTATTATTAAGATTTGTTTAGTACAAGCAAAGATAAAACTTAGAACAACAGTGTTAGGTAGCTAATCCACATAAAGTAGCCTTGAGAAACCAAGAGAATTCAGGCAACTGAAATTCTTCCTGCCTTCATATCCTTAGAACAGCGTGACAAGCATTCTCTCTTCAGTAATACACCAATGTATGGCTTGTCACACAGAGGGCACAGATAGTCATCCCTAGACGCTACAACTTTGAAAGGTTATTATAAGTGACAAAACTTAACCTTTTGTCATTAACACCAAATCTAGACAGTACTGGGAACACTAGATTGACTTGGTCAAAATTCAGTCCACTGCAAGAGCTTATTGAAGTTAATTTGCTATATACTTCTTTCCCTTTTTTTCAGACTCTAAGTCATAGCTGCTTCTTTCTTCAAGATCAAAATAGTTGTTATCTTTAGAAATTGAAAAATATAATAGTTTAATTTTGGGTAAGATAAAATTAAATATGAGCATATGCTATATTCTACGTTTGACATCTAAATATTTTACTTATCATTCTTCTTCATGATGTATCAATAAATAAGATCCAGCTTAAATAGCTTAACTTTGGGGTAAAAGGACAAAAACTGACTTGCTACATAAATATTTCAACTAAAATCTGTATCTTGTCCTGTGTGCCTTTAGGCATGTAGGGAAGCTCTGACCATGACCTAAAAGACAGACATGAACATGTTGTCATACGATACTACAAAAGGACAAAGCAAAATTGAAAATTGTTTGTAAGCAACTATGCTTTTTCTTTTTCTTTTTTTAAAGATTTATTTATTTATTATTTATTATGTATACAGTATTTTCAGTATTCTGTATGCATATGTGGCTGCAGGCCAGAAGAGGGCACCAGATCTCTTTACCGATGGTTGTGAGCCACCATGTAGTTGCTGGGAATTGAACTCAGGACCTTTGGAAGAGCAGGCAGCGCTCTTAACTGCTGAGCTACCTCTCCAGCCCCCAACTGTGCTTTTTCTATATCTAAACATTAGGTCACAGTTAGATACCAACCTCCTAGGCCTCAATCCAGTTACTATTTTCTATTTCATAGCAATCCATGCTTTTTCTTAAGGGATCATTCATAAACTTTATGACCAAAAATCTTCATGTCTAGGCACATATGACAGGTTAAAACCTCTAGGAATGAACATATGTTTCTCTTAGTATTGAGACTTGGGAAAGGAATAATCAACTATTTTAAAAACATCATACAACTCTTTTATGAGTGTGTAAATGTATATGCATTCATGTGGGGGGGTTGTATGTGAAAGAGGTAAGAGCATTCCATGGAGCATATGTGAAGGTCAAAGGAGAGCCACAGGGGCAGTTTATGACCTTCCACCTCTTCCACCTCCTTTAGAATAACTTTTTTGTTTGTTTGTTTGTTTGTTTGCTGTCCACCACTGCCTTTGCCAAGCTATCTGTTCTGGGAACAATTGGTAATTATCTCATCTCTGCCTCTTATCTTGATGTAGGATTGCTGAGTTGACATTACAGATGTGAGCTTCAATGTCTGGCTTCATATACTTACTAAGGATATAAAAAAAGTGCTTACTTTTTGAAGTATCCAAATTCTGTTCTTAACAATGCATTGACATTTCCAGCATCTTATGGTTAACCAGAATTGAATTTGATAGGTTATTTTCAGGAACAAATTGACTTTGGATGATAATGGTGTTCCAGATGTGAGAAGAAAAGTTCTGTGTCATAAAACACATCTCAAGTGTTGATAACAGAGTTTACACAGTTTTGCTCTTTTTTCTTTCTTTTTTCTGTATCTTTTATTATTATTATGATTAAAAATTTCCACCTCCTCCCCTCCTCCCATTTTCCTCCCCTTCCCCCATTCCCCCTCCCTTTCCAGTCCAAAGAACAGTCAGGGTTCCCTGCCCTTTTGTTCTTAAACAACAATGGTATTAAATAAAATATTAATAGTAGGGAGAGAGAATAATTTCAAACAAATGATTTAAACCACATTTCTAAGGCAGGATATGTTAGCACATGATGACAACTCTTGCAGATCGATAGATGAAAATAGGATATCAAGCCAGAGGCCAGCATGTGATTCATAGAGAGATTCTTTCTCAGAAGCAAACAATAAAATCCATTTAAAAATAGTCATATGGATAAGAGAAAAAAGTTTATTAGAAACTTTTTAGTATACATATATCTTAAATTTATAAATGTGTGCATATATATGTATTTAATTTAAATAATTGAACATAAAATTAACATAAAATTCAGATAACCCAGTGGTGCTGGAAAGATGCCAGATGTATAAAACAACTGCAGCCAAGATTGATGACCTGAGTTCAATCCCCTTAATTCACATGATAGGAGAGAACTGACTCCTGAAATTTGTCCTCTGATCACATGCTTTATGTGGCACTGGCATGCACAAACATATACACATATGCATACACTGAGTAAACACAGAGACAAGTAAATAATAAAATGATACAGTGACAATGTAACTTAGGTGGGAATCTCTAGAATCAAATAAATTTTCTAAGTCCATCGCAAGAAACTAAGCAAGGCAGAGTAAGTCAAACCCAAAGCAAGTAGTAGAAAGATATAATCAGAATTAAAACAGAAATAATGGGATTGAAAACAGCTACAAATTAATCCTTAAAACCAAAGTTGGCTACTTGAAAGAATCAAGACAATGAATAAATGTCTAGCTAGGATAAGGATCATAAAATAAAAATGTTACTAACCAGTTACACGTAATATTTGTTAAATAATTAACAGTTAAAGAATTTTTTTGATGTTACAGTCAAAATAGCCCTTTTGGTAAATGATGCTGTATAACAGAAGGAACAGGCTGCTTGTCATCCTGGCTAGCTTACACACGAAATACACCCGAAATAATCACACAGAAATCATAATAATTAAATCACTGCATGGCCCATTATCTCTAGCCTCTTATTGGCTAACTCTCACATCTTGTAACAATTGGACATACATAAGGAAAAACAATCACAAATAAAAAATAGCATGCATAAAACTATCTAAAATGCACTGTAACTCTCTAATATTTTTTAAAAATATACAGCTAGAAACATATATTCCCCTTGGGTATTATGATTACAATATCTTTCAAAATATAATACAAGGGAAAAGGTATCAAAGAGATTAAGGTTGAGGTAGAAATTGTTAAAAAAAATTTAAAATAGTGACTCTCCTGTCAAAGACATCAAGTGAATAACTATAAACAATACTTGGAAATATATTCATAAGAAAAATCTGATAAATGACTGCTATTCACAATTTATACAAAAATGATTGAAACTCAACAAAAGAATCAAGAGAAATTGTCTACTGATAGAACATTATCAAGTACATCTACTTATGAAGCCAGCTAAGAATTTCTTTAAGATGTAAGCATACTCTTGCCATATGATTCTGTAATTATATTCCTTGATATTTACCATAGTGAATTAAAATATGCATTCTCTCAAATAGCTTTATTTATAATTGCCTAAAATACAAGAGTTAAAAACTATCTTTCAATCATTAAAAGAATAAGTAACAAGTCATCCTGCTGACAAACTGAGTGAGCTTTATCACTGAGGTTGGGACTATAAATTTCCTCTGCTTTCTTAGTAAACACAGGACCTGTTTCTGACTACAGAGCCACTAAAAGTAGGAGGGAATAATTTTTCACAAAAAAGCAATGCATTTAGTCCTTCAAAGATAAGAAAGAATCTTAAACATGCGTGTGTACTTTTTATGAGTAAGGACTGTTAGGAAGTGAGACCTTTCTGAGACTTTAGGAAGCTGGGGTAGTGCCCTTGAAGGAAATGCATTGTCCCCCACCCTGTTGCTCCTTTCTGGCTCTTCCTTCTGGTTGTCATAACTTGAGCAGGCCCCTGGTTTATGTTTTGCTACTCCACATCACCAGCAACAATGGACCGAAGTAGGATGAACTCTAACCATGAAATCATAAATCAAAACAAGCTTTTGCATAGAATCAGTTTTGTCAACTACAATTTCACAGTTATGTAAAGTTGACTAAGGGAACAGGCAATACACTACGAAATTTCAGCAATTTGGCACTGCAGAGAAATTAGTACTCTTTTTCAACATTTTTATTAATTATTATGCATGTGGTGTGTGTGTTTGCCAGGAATGCATGCTATGTTTAGTATGTGGACATTAGAGGACAATTTTAGAGTCTATTCTGTTTGAAGTAAATTCCATTTACATTTACTTAGATTTGGGGGATCTATAAAAGTTTTGACAGGTATGCACCTTTACTCACTGAGTCACCTCAGCAGCTCAGAAATTAGAATACTTAAGAAAAAATGAAGACAATCTGTGTCCACCCTGTTTGTAAGAAGAAAGACAGGTATAGAAAGTGTACAATCGTAGGGCTGGGATATTTTCTGGTTGGTGCTCTATTGTGTGTGTGTGTGTTTACACACACACACACATATATATTTATGTATATGATTACATAATTGTCTATTCCTTAAGACATACTACCCACAAGTGTAATGTGAACTGTAGACTGTGATGGATATTAACTGTGACAATGTAGGATGTACCCAGGAGTTATATTAGAGCATGTGCCATGAACATGTACCCTGAATACATTACCATGTAATCATGAGTTATATATCTGAAGAAACCCCATAAAACTTCCTCTTAATTTTTCTGTGAACTTAAAACTACTTAATAATAAAATATTGGAAAAGAACAGAAAGTTGAAGTAGTAATTGTTGCTAGTGTGTAGATTTAGAGAGTGCATATATTCATACTCTAGGCTCATTCTGAAAGAATCACACATACATAAATTGTTCCCCAAACATCTTTTCACCAATAACTCATTCTTGCTGCTGTAAAGCCCTGTGGTCATTTTAATAAAATGATTCAATTTTACAAATTTCTGTAAATTCTTATATGCTTGTTACATTGAGTTATAAATAAAAACTACTCTCTGACATATACACAAGAAAATATTAAAACTCATTTCTTTCTATGATATCTCTGATTGCTGCAGTAATATTGGGCACAATACAATCTAGTGTCTGTACTGCACATAGTGGCTTCATATTGAGTAGGCTTGTTTCCAATTTCCAAATTTGTATTCAAATAAAAATAAGGAACTTTCTGTGAAGTTATGAGGACAATTCATGAGAAAACCTATACCATGAGCGTGTACCCTGAACATGACCAGGTGATCATGAGTTATATATCTGACTTGAGTGCCTTGCTTCTCTGCCCCTTCTTCATATACAATTCCTTTTGAAGATAGTAGTCTGTCAGTTATTTGCAGTCAATGAAATGTTAATGTCAGCTTGGCTTCCCTCATCTGGCAGCCCATTTCAATTAGGATCAATTAATTTATAACTATTTATTGAAAAAATACTCAAACCACAGGAGTATCTGTTCTAATTCTGGGGCTTACCTTAGGCTTTATCCTATCCCAAACTTCAAGTTATATTTTGAGTTTCTTGGATAACAATATATCCATTAAGCATTTCTATTTATTCTGCAAATTGGACAATTATACACCTTCTACTGGTGTGTATTCTTTTCAAAGTGTTTAAAATGGAAAGCTGAGTCTGAGCACCAGGCACATATTACATCTGTGGAATACAAAATACATAAATAACAATAAAGTAATATTATGAAAACTATACCTCCTCTGTATATCACTCCATGATGAGGCAGAATATAAGTTTAGGTATCTCAGTTAGTAGTGATTCTCCTTTTGTTAATCTTTATTTGTTTTCTTTCAATTGCTTTTTAACAGACACAAAATGAGCGAGTGGTAGTGGCACAGGACTTTAATCTCAGCACTTGGGAGGCAGAGGCAGGCAGATCTCTGTGAATTCCAGGCCAATCTGGTCTACAAGAGCTAGTTCCAGGCCTGGATCCAAAACCCACAGTTAAACCAAGTCTTGGGGAAAAAAACAGAATAAAAAAAGATACAAATGAAAAATAATTCATGAAACTGTGCAAACACAGATATAATAATGGATAAATTGGCCTTTATATGACATGAATATCTTCACAGAGAAGATTCACATTTCTATCTTAGCAAGCACTGGTTGATAGAATTACAAGTTTTCAAAAAAATAATATAATATGTAGTATTTTGTGTCTTAATTTGGTAACATGTTGTCTTGTCCACAGTAGACTCGCACAGGATTTTTATTAGTATCTAAGTAGTTTTAAAAATGGAGAATATGTAAAAATCATAATAACTTTTATTTATGAGCTGTTTTGTGTGTATATGAGAGTGTGTGATGTGAAGTTGGGTGCTAAAGTTCCATGAAATGCATGGTCAGGGGACAATTTGTAGAATTGGGTCTCTCTTTCTACATTTACACGGAATCCAGAAATTGAACTCACATCTTCAGGCTTGGGATTCATTATGTCTAATTATCTCTATCTATCAGTATGTAACCAGATTGCAAAGCAAGATACAGGTGCTAAATCAAGTTCTTCCTAAATTGTAAAGGAGAATTCTGTATCATAGTTCTTGACACCAGTGTTAATTACAACACAAACTCAATTGGGACTAAACTCAGTTCACACACCACTGCTGAGCATGACCACTGCCATAATTGCAAGCTTCATGAATCACTGTTTCTGAGCCTTTTTGAATAATTATTTATTGGTTTTATAGAGCACTGAAATGTTTCCCTTTGTCCATCAGCAGCACTGTTTTGGTGTGGTCCCAAAAAGCATGTATTATGAACAAGAATCTGCCCTTTACTGTTTAAAATTTTTCAGTATACTTGTGGTCATTGTTTATTGCATAATTATCTTTTATTTTTGTTTTTTTGAGACAGGGTTTCTCTGTGTAACAGCCCTGACTGTCCTATAATTAACTCTTGTAGAATAGGCTGGCCTCAAACTCACAGAGATCCATCTGTCTCTGCCTCCTAAGTGCTGGAATTATAGGCATATGCCACCATGGCCAAGTCCTGTTTATTGCATAATCCTTAATCATGCATGAATATTTTAGTTCAGGTAGATACACTGCTACCTATAAAATCTAGTGAACAGCTTAGAATCTTTAAATCCATTTATCTTCATTGTCATAATAAAACATAACCTTGACTGTGTATTATCTAGTTTTGATTTTCAGCTTTCTAAATAAGATACTTATTATTGGTACTTGTTAACACATTTCTTTCTTGTTCAACCCAGAAACTATTTCTGAGACAGACATTAAAAATGTAAAAAGCATACTGAAATTTAGGCCATGCTTATACAAATAATATACTTGGGGTTTAATTAATCATGTAATATGAGTTGCTGTGTTCAAGAATTCTCAATCTGGAACTAAATTTAAATATTTTAAGGTGCTGTGGGATTCCCCTGTATGCTTTGAGTACCATTGATTAATAAAAAAAAATCTGTCTTAGCCTGTAATAGGACAGAGTAGAACTAGGCAGGGAAAACTAAATCAAATGTTGGGAGAAAGAAGGCAGAGTCAGGAGAAGCCAGGGAGCTGCCACCAGAGACAGGCATGCCAAAATTATGCCAGTAAGCCACAGCCACCTGATGATACACAGATAAGTGGAGATGGGTTAGTTTAGGATATAAGAGTTAGCCAGAAAACTGCTTAAGCTACTGGCCAAAGAGTTTTGCAAATAATACAGTTTTATTGTGGTTATTTGGGGCTGAGCTGCCGGGAGGCTGGGAAACAAATAAGCAGCTTCCTACTACATTAAGGTATGTGTAAAATGGAAAAAAATAAATGTCAAAAGGAATTTCTCTTACCAAAAGGAATTACTAAACTGACGAGAGAAAGAAAAATCCTTCACGGCTACCTATTCTATCTTCTAAAAGCTTATGATTTCCAGCACTACAGGCAACACCAATACAATCACCTCCCTGGTTATGGTTGCGAAGATAGCCCACTGTTGTATTGTTTGCTTCCTCTACGGACTTCTCACAGTACGTTAGAGGAGAAAAAAATGAGAAATCTAAACTTTTGTCTGTTTCAATAAATATGGCATCATTTGATTTGTAAAATGTGTAACACATTATAAGTATAATAACAATAGTTATTATAAAAGTATTTGATACTATAATTTGTGATACAGTATCATGCCCAGAAATTTTATTAAAAATTTCCACCTCCCCCCTTCCTCCCATTTCCCTCC
>LOJH01046597.1:0-11091 GCA_001685095.1 Ellobius talpinus
GAAAGTGACTGAACTGTCTTTGAAATTTCCTGCTTCATGGAAATGTCTGCTCGAAACTATGGGCCTGTAGGCCGAAGATGCCCCAATGGTACAGAGGAACTTTGGGTGACTGTCCAGGCAGTGATATGTCGTTGCCATGCCTTCTTGATGCTGAGATTTGACCATATTCCCACGTTGATTTTATTGTCCTCAGCCTAGCCCATTCTCTTCAAGCCATCTGATCACTGAGATTCCACCAAGTTTCCAAGTGTGTTAGGTGGGTCTTAGGAGACCCGCAATGGTGGCTGTCATCAAACTATGAGTGCTGTGCACTTTTGGGGACCAAAAGTACTCATGTCTTATCCTCAGTATGAAGAAGAGATTTTAGCAGAACACTGACAAGATTTAATAATCCTTGAGAAATTTAGCTTTGGCCATGACGTGAAAAATGGCAAGTAAAAATGCCAGTTAGCAAGCCAGGAGGTCATCTAGTAGAAAAGTTCACCCCTAGTACCCACAAAGTAGATTGGGTGAAAGTTAGTGATCATATAAACCAGGGATTGGGTGGGTATCATTACAGCAAGAGAGAATGGAAAGACTAGAGATATGTTTTGATGGCAGAGTTGGTTAAAATTTGCATTTTTATGAATGGACACAAATCCCCCTTGTCTGTCTCAGGAATAGGACAATTTAAAGTACAATGCCCAAAGAGGATTGTAGTAAGTCATAAGTAGGAACTTCATGTTAATTTGAAGCTAATTAATACCTACATAAATACTCATATAGATGCTGGGTATTTTCAAAGGGGAGATCCTTTAGATTATAAGTAATATCCCATCGTCTAGATTAATTTAAATGAAGTTAATTTTAATAATATTTCTTGCTAGAATCTAGTAATCTTTTTATATTAAACACTATTATGTTGTCAATAGCAGAACAAGTGAAAGATAACACACTGCCTCAATGCTGTACCCTTTTAAAAATCAAAACAAGAACCAATGCAATCAATGAATTTCTACCAATGAGAAATAGATTTGTTTATTCTGTAGCATAAGAATTCATGTGTCAGGATTTGATGCACTTTTGGAAAGCATTTTCTACATCCTTGTGGAAGTATTTACCTACAATATGCTGTGAAAATGCCTGAGCAGTAGTTAGTGAGAGAATTGTGAATGAGGCCAAACTTCATTACTTAGCTTGTTCCACCTTGACTTTTCTTAGCTGCCTAATGCCTTTGCAATTTATTTTTTCTTACTTTGAAATTGATTAACTTTGATATTTAAAAACCCATATGTAGTGATAGGGGAGCGGGCCTCCTTTTCATCCCTCCTGGCTCCCTCATGGCTAGCTTAACACCTGAAATAACAATGCATAAATTGTATTCATTAAACACTGCCTGGCCCATTATCTCCAGTCCCTTATTGGCTAACTATCACATATTGATCTAACCTATTTCTAGTAATCTGTATTGCCACTTGACTGTGGCTTACCAGCATGAGTTTAACCAGCGCCCATCTTGGAGAGGAGAGCCATGGTATCTGCCTGACTCTGCTTTCTTCCTCCCAGAATTCTGTTCTGTCTACTCCACNTTATTAACCAATGAAAGTAACACATAGACAGATGACCCTCCTACATCACCCATACATGTATACAATGTATTCTTTGTTCTTTTTCCCTCATATTCTCTGTCCCTCTCATCCCTGTCAAGCCCTGCCTCATCCCTGCTTGTCCTTTTCCCAAGCTTATGACTTGGGGTTATGTTTGTAACACACTTAGGTTACCCGGGGCCATCTGTGTGACCACTGAACTGGGAATGTCACTGGAGCCTGGTGGGGACATCAGAGGACACACAGATGAAGGTGATGATTTCCCTGATCCCTCCCTGGATATATTAGTAGCAAAGAGTTTGGTGCTGTTAGTTTTCAGTAGGATTCTGGCATAGAATTAAACATCTTATAATGCTTTGACACACTAGTAAAGTTGGGTCTGGAAGATACCTTGAATATCTCTTATGAATATATTTTATTTAATTGGATTATGTATTGCACATGTGTACAAATGAACATTTGCACATACATGTATATGGAAGCCAGACAACAACTGTGGAATGTCATTCTTCAAATGCCACCCACATTCTTTCAAGACAAGGTCTCTCACTGGCCTAGAACTCACCGAGTACGTTGGGCTAGATGCCACAAGTCTTAGGGAGCTGTCTATCTTTGCCTCTCTGGATAGTTTTTAAAGTCTTCAACTTATGTCTATTAAGATTTTTCGGCCCTCTCCCAAGGATAAAAGAGCCTTTGGTAGATAAGTTCAATATCTCAACTGTGTTTTGCTCATTGAGAGTATTTTTCAATGCCATAATCCTCATACCCCGGTGGACATGGCATCAGTTAGTGCTCTCATTTGAATGCATTCAACAGCATGAATAAGGCACAGCCACCGTAGAGTGCTACTGATATAACAGTACAATTTCTCCTCCAAGCTTTGTGCACAGAAAAGTCATTCTCACTGCCTATGAGTAACTTCTGCCTAAATTGTCCTCTGATCTATCTTCTCTGAGACCCTGATTTCATTTTAAGCCACAAACTCACCCCATGGCCTTTAAGGTACATTATGCAAATTTAGGAACGTTAAAAGATAGTCAGGATGTCCAAGGGTAGCAAACTTTATAGCGTACCACCAAATAGATGCATTTCCTGTGTTCTCTAAAGACAACCCAATAAGGTCTGTGGGCACTGCCTGGTGACCCAGAGCCAGATACAACAGCAAGTATGTAAACAGATGCGTCATCAGCCTTGAAATATGAAGATGACCATTTGGAAGCATCATCACATGAGATCCCCAAAGAATGCTTAATGGGAACAAACTGTGCAGTCACAGTGTGTGAGTGGTATTTCTTAAACCCAAGGGCCCTGGACCCATTTGGACAGTTATTCTGTAATGTGTCTTCTTTAGCAGGAAGCCACCATATCGTCAGTGCTCTCCATCCTGTGTGGTCTTTTCCAGTTCTAACATTCTGTTGTATTGTCACTTTGGAACACGTGTTATGAAAAGATATACAAAAAATCAAAGAAAGTCAGTGTCACCCTCACAACACAATGGAACAGGAATTCTCAGATTTGTAGTTTGAGATCGGTAGAGCAGTCATAATATAAGCAGAAATGTTCTTGCTATAAACTGTAGATTTCAAATCATTTCTGAAATTTTTTCTGAACAATAGCTGACGTTTTGGAGTTTTACTAAAGTAACTTTGGTAATCCTCCTAGTGTTAGGGATTATAAACATCTTGGGCCCAGATAAAGCGAACACAATGGCAGGTGCACTTCTCACTCGTTTCTGTACCTCAGAGACCACGGGGGCTAAGCACGCTTATGCTTTTGATCTTTTCCTGTATTGCTTCAAGACAGAGTTAAAATGCATCACTGCCTGAATTCCAAAAGCGAGACTGAAAAGTTCCCAAAGTAACTTCAAGTGTGGGCGCTACTCAGTTCCCATGTTGGAAGCAGTGCTTTTTTTTTACAAGAAATGCCTATTGCCACCAGGCTTGGTCCTTCAACGGCTTGCAGGAAGACTTCTTGCTGAAGTTGGTGGGCAGACAAGGCTTTGGCTAGAATCACTCAGTGGAGCAGAGTAATCTGAACTAGAAGCTTGTTTGTAAAGGCCTCAACTCTCTGAGGAAAAAAAACCAAAAAACAAAACAAAAAAAAACAAAAAATAACGAAAACTCTGTGATAAGCCATATGTCTTGTATGTAGCATGCCCGTGCCCTACTTAGGGGCAAGTGCAACAAACCTAAAGTCCCTTCATCCCTGTCTACATGGTACAACAGAGGTTTGATACTTTTGAGAAATGTACCCAGCACATTGATTACTTTCCCACATTCTTCTTACGTTATCCTTTGGACACAGTGATGACTTGGGGTGCCTTTTGCATTCTTTATTTCCTGAGTTTTCACATGATGATTATTTGAAACATATTGGAAACATGCTCCAAAAAGACTCGGCAGGGTTGGGGAAGAAGACTTTGGTGTCCTGGGTAGTGAACATCTCTGTCTATTTGTAAAGAAGGGGAAATACTAAGCACATAGTGGTATCCGCATCCATTAACTACATAACATTGAAAAAGTTTTCTCCGTGACTCAATTGACACACCTGAAGAATGAGTATAACCACACCTACACAGCCCACCTCACCTAACTGAGGAATTAATGAAGTACAATAATCCTTTGTTGCAATTCTAAGCTGCAGTTCATGCAAATACCTAGCCAATGAGTTAAAATTTTGAATTATTGTAGAGGTCTGGGGAGGCTCAGTGAATTTGACTGTCTAGCACCCAAATTAAAAGCAATTCATCGTTTTGTAGCCCCAGTGCTATAAGGAGGAAGACAGGAGGATCACTGGGGCTTGCTGGCTGCAGACTAGCTCTAGGTTCAGCGAGCCCCTGTCTTAAAGGAAGAGAGAGTAATAGGGCGCTAGATCTCCCTGTAGCCACTGAGCATGCACTTACACGGGTGTACACGCACGCACACGCGCACACACACACATACACTTTAAAAATTGAGTATCATTGGCAAAAGGAATAGGTTAAAATCTCTTATATGATTCTGAAAATAACATGCATTTATTAACGTTCAGAGCCAGGAAAATAAAAACTACATTTCCAAGGAGGGTCTGCTTGGTAACCGAGCAAACAACAGCCGGGCTTGCTAGCTGCTGGCTTTGGTTTCGCTCCGGCATCATCACCTTCGGTTGTCACAGGAACCTTGTGAAGGAGTCACTGTTACAGAGATGATCCCAGAAGACTGAACCTAGCAAAGTGCAGATTTTGACCCATGGTTGCTGGCGCCACTACACAACTGAGTTAGCAATCAAATCTGGTAGAAAAACCATGACCTGTCCTGTCATCCTTTCTCCTCCAGAGCAGCTAATTCATCAACCAGCAACTCTGTCCTCATCATCTGGCCCTGAGTCAATGCCCACCTCCAGGGTAGGACTTAACTTTTGTTCTCCCGCTGTCTCCTTGGCTTTGGTATGTTCTTTGACCCCTACATAGCTTGCCAATAATATTGCGTTTGGCACATGGTCTTCTAATAGCACTGCACTTCATACCAGTCAGACTCCATTGTTGCTTTGATTAGATCATCATGTCTTCCATGTGTCCTCTTGCTTGTTTCTCCTATGAGGCTCTCTCTTTCTCTTACTCTCTCTCTCTTTCCTCTCTGCCTAAGATAACCTTAACAATGATTTTACTTGTCCCACTCCAATACTTGCTTTCCCACTTTTAATACTGTCTCAAGGTGAATGTCCCCCACAGATGGTGTGTTCTTTGTTATTTAGCATTAAGAGACCCTCCAGGAACCTGCTCAGATTTTCAGGGCAGACTATCAATCCATTGTATTAGACTGAGGGAAATACTGGGCCTCAGAGGCACAATGGAGTGGCAGCTACTGGAGTCTGAGAGATCTCCGGAAGATGGTCTGGCAAGTTTTGTTTAGGCTGTAGACTTCAGGATTGTCTAGTGATAAATGTGAACCAGTGAAATCACTGAGTATGTCAGTTCTCTAGGCATATAAGGTTTGTCACCCCAGGTTTCCCCACCACTCTCAGCAGATGCTGCAATTCCTCCAGTCTGTTGAAAGAAACAGCGTGGCAGAAGTGCATTAATTTGCTCAAAGTACCTAAGGATGTGAGAGAAATGAAATTCAAGCCCAGATGGACTGGCTTTGAGAGACCATACTTTTAATTAGTATACCATCTCTCCTCTGGGGTAAGTGAGTTACTGGAGGGAGTCCGGGCTGAGGAGGATATTGGTTGGGAGAGGGCACCTGGTTTCCAGGAAGGTCACAAGAAGTCAAGTGGGGAAATCAAGTTCTATCAGTTGTAGATGAGTCTGCTGACCCATGTGACTGTTTAGCTATTTCCCTACTAGAAAGCAGGGTGGTGACTAAGCACTGCCCCTGTAGGAAGGCTGGGGGTGACAAAGAGGCCTTTGCTCTTTGAGGTTCCCAGAAATCATAATTTACTGGTCCTACAGATCAATAGAGTTTAGTTCACATAGCATCCCCCAGTGGGCTCTGGGTATTGGGAAACCTTCTCTTCCTAGAAGAGAGCAGGACAAAGTAGCGCATCCCTTTGCTTTCCAACACTGTTTCCTTAGACAGCCAGATCTCAAAAGGATCCCACTGAGCCCTCCTAGCCTCGCATCGCACGGCCAAGAGAATCTCAGGGTGACCTTAAGCAGGGTCTGAAGTGAACGCCTCATGCTGAAATACTAGGTCAAGTCTTGGCTCCGTTTAAATCCGTAGTAGGAGAGAAGAAAGTCATCTTTGGTGATGGGATCTCTCCAAATATCTGAGATGGCCCAGAGTCTGGAGTCAGAACGGAGGCTCTGTCCTGTCACCTGTGAGGGCAGCAACAAGAGACAGACTCCTCCACACCTGAGTCAGTGCAGTTCTCATGCGTAAAGTGACACAGCGGGGCCTGCACATGAAGCCACCAAGGCTTAAACACAGACCAGACTGGCTCAGATAGCACTTAGTAGATTTGAGCTTAATAAAGAAAAGAAAGGGTCTGACTTGATTTGTATCTTGGAAAATCTGAATGACTTAGAAACGAGTGAAGAAATCTACTCTACTCAACTTTTTTTTTTCTGGGGAAGAAAAGAAATCCAAATGCCTAAAATTAAGTAATTATACTTTAAATCGCCCCCCACACAAACCTTTGGGCAGAATAGACCATCCATTTGTAGCTGAAAGTGACACCAACAGCTAGGAAAGTGTTAAATAAATCTGGGAAGGCCAAACAAAAAAGAGAGGCATGAGCTGTCTTCTTGTTGCCATGACAACAAGGCATGTTACCTGGAAAAAGAGTTTGGTAATCTTTTAAATGGATAGCCAGAGATCTTTCCATCTAGTTCCCCCATAAAGATGCATACTTGTCTGCAGACTGTTCCTCAGTGGACAAGATCTGAGAGGAACAAGGATGACCTACGGGGTAGAGATGGTCTTGACTAGGAGCTTTAAGGGAGAGGCAAATATCAGCAGAAAACACAGGATCTCACTGCTCAGTGTCTCTGTTGCTGCATCTATGTCCGAACGGAAAGGTCACTGATTGAAAAGCTTCCTCACACGTGAAGACCCCCCAAATGCTACAGATTAAGCCTACAAGAGACAACTCCTAAACTAACAATGCTTCCGTTTTGATTAACGGCAGTAAGACTTGACTTGAAAATGCATCAAGGTGACATTTCCTCAAAGCCACTTTCCTAAATAAAGGAATTGAGCATTGAGGTTTAGAAAATGTGTCCCTTCCTCCATCTCTGGGTTATGGCACTGAGGGGTGGTCCTTCTTCCAATCTATACTCTATACTTCCCACAGCAATCCTGCACACCTCTCGCTTTTCTGTTTATTGAAAGTGTCTTCAAAGCAAAAACATAGACACTACTTGTAATAGTATTCCCTCTAACTGACTATTTTCCAAACATGAGACCTTTAGCACAAGTGGCCATGAAAGAAAGCGGTCACTGTGTTCTGCTCTGAGTCCCTCCTCACTCTAAAAGGGTCTCCTTCCTCCTGTTCAGTAACATCTCTTGCTTGAGAGCAAGCACTGGAGGACAAAGGAGAGAGAAAGACAGACAGAGAGAGAGAGAGAGAGAGAGAGAGAGAGAGAAGGGGCGAGAGAGAGACAGAGGAAATTTATTTTCCAGATCAAAGTAATCCATCATCCATTGCCATGGCTCCAGACGCCTTTTTCTGTTGTCCTTTTCATTGACCAGACAAGATGTTTCTCAGCTCTCTGCTTCTTTTTTCCCCTCTGAATTTGTTTTCTCATCGAGAAAAGTGGTCATTAAAGTATTAGTTTAGGTTGATTGGCTCTTCAGCAATAGGAGAGGCTCTGAGGTTTTATTATGTTTGACATGGTCTCAGAGACAGTGGCTGGATTGTTATACAATGTGGAAATCATACCATAAGGCGGTAGGCCTCTTCCTGGGGACCTACCCAAGCTGTGAGGTCGATGACTTCACACCAAGCCTATCAGGATTCTCCTGTGTGCTTTCAGGGCCTGGGTGTGTCTGGCTTTGTCCTTGGCTGCTGCACTGGAGTCAACTCCCTGCCTTGGTCATGGAGCCAGCCCCCTCCAATAGATCTACATTCCTCCCAAATGGCTGAAGCTGCCCAGCATTCTCTTCCATTTATATCAATCAGTGGCGCATTCAGTAGGAAAAGCGGGGAGGGAGAAGGGGGCGCTTTGATGTTTCCGAGGGACAGAAATTACTTGGATGTTCTTCCAGGGCCACTCGGCAGCAGGTAGAGGGTAGGACAGCTGGTGGAGAGGTTGGCAGCTGGGATGTGCCTGATCAACCATAGCGGGGAACTGCTCTGCCCTTACGAACTGAAAAGTTTGCTCCTATAGTCCAGTGGGGAGGATAAGAATAAGGAAGAAAGATCAGAGGGCCAGCACCTGGGACAAAGGCCTCAAGCCGTACCAAACACCTTGCCAGAAGATTTCATTTTGTTTCAAGTCCAATTGACTGAAGTCTTTATGTCTAATCCAATACAAATGCATGACTTCCAATACCCGGGCAATGTTGCAAAGGGTGGCGAGCTGCATGCACGCAGATGTTAAGTCTCTCTTTGCCCATCTGTTAAAATACATTTAGCAACAGGCTTGCTTTAAAGATTCATAATACCACAGAGATGCTGTTTGCTAATACGCACTCTGTGCCAGGCACTGTGCTTAGCATTTACATGCATCATCTAACTGCGGGCACACATACAACCACCCTTTGCAATAGGTGCTGCTGCAAGGTCTCTGTCTCTGACAAAGGGGAAATGCACCAGGAGTTGGAATGTGTCATCCAAACTCAGACCAGTCAACTGATATGTAGGGTTGGGATTCGAGTGCAATCAGCTCAATAGTTCCTGTCCTATTAGGCAGTACTTGGGAATGAAATAAAATAATGTATTAATGTATTGACTCTGGGAGCAGACATACAGCAACACGGCCAGTCATTAATTTTGCAGTGTTAACATTATTATGACACTCCTTCTATTGCTTTGGCCAAATGAATCAGAGTCTGTGACAGTGTCTCTAAAGGGGAAGGACTTCAGGAAAGCAAACACATCAAATGTAGAGATTGGCCAGAGCTGATGCACAGAAAAAAAATAGTATTTTTTATCTACATGTTCCATAAACATAAACACACTGAACAAGATTTGCTGGAGGAAACGGTGAAGGGAAAAGGAATGAGGAGTCAGGGTCCAAGAAAGAGCTGCTCATTTCTAGAGGTTGCCTAGCCTTGCCTAGGCAAAAGGGGGGTCTGGGTGGAGGCAGAGATAGATGAATGTCTTGGGGTTAGACAAAGAGTAGGGGGAGGTAGAGATGACTAGTGAAACCCAGTAAGGCACGCCTGGGCTGGGGACAGGGGTCCTTAGCAGTTAATATGCTGTGTTCTTGCAGAGGATGCAGTTTGGCTCTAAGAACCACACAGTCTCCTACAATTCTAGCTGCAGGGCATCTGACAGCCTGTTCTGGACTCGTGGGGTATCATGCACGCACATACACATACATATAGAGCTAAAAGAAATAAAAATCAATTGTTTAGATTTATCTATTTCCATGTGTATGTGTGTGTGTGTGTGCGTGTGTGCTCACATAGATTTTTTTGGGGGGGTGTCACATGCATGCAGATCCTCTGTCACTGGAGTTATAGACAGTTTGAAGGCACCATGGGAACAGAATCCAGGCCTTCTACAGGGAACAGTAAATGCTCTTGACCAACAAACCATCTCTCCAGCCCCACACACATAATTTCAAAGTAAAATAAGCATTTAAAAGAGAACTGAAGAACACTCTTTCCAATGTTCACATCTATTCATACTAGAAGATGCATGCACAGAACACTAAATCTCTTATTACCCAGAATCCCTTGTTATCTAGAGCCGCCGCCAACTGCCGATTCCTCCGGAGCCTCCTAAATTATTATAAAACCTCATTCCCTTATTTATTGAATGAGTATTTACTTAGGACTTCCTGTGTGTCTGGTACTTGGGGGTACAAAAACTATAAGAAGAGCTGACAAGGGCCCCTCCCTGCCCTAAGTCTTCTATGGGACCTAATTTGGGGGAGTTTTATAGAGAGTGCTCTAAAAGGGATGGCTAGCCCGTGGGGACCAGCTCCAACAGGAACAAGTATGAGGAATGGGATGGCGGTTAGCTCAGAAGTTGTTTCTCCCTGTTGGAAACCAACCTCGGTTTTTTTTTTTAACGGAAGCCATCGTGAAACCAAAGGAAAACTGTCCCATTTATCAATTTTGTTGTCAGCTGAAGAATCATCTTTATCAGATTGGCCTGTGGACACGGGGGCATTTTTTTATTGCTAATTGGTTAAGAAGGCGCCAGTCTACTGTACCCTGGGCGGATGGGTCTGGAGTGTGTAACGAAGGTAGCTTGACCCTGAGTGACAGCAAGCCACCTAGTGGTGTTCTTTGACGGCCTCTGCTTCAGTTCCTGCCTCTGGGTTCCTGTTTGGAATCTTGCCTTGGCTTCCCTAGGTGATGAACTGTAACCTGTAAACTAAAATAGCCCCGGCCTCCCCCAATTGCTTTTAGTTCTGCTGCTCATCGCATCAGCAGAAAACAATCTAGAAGAAGGGTGTTTTCTGAAAGTGAAGGAGAGGTGGAGAGCGGGCCTGCTGCTGCTCCGGTGGAAACTGTCTGGGCAAGGGGGAGACTCTCAGACTGAAGAAGGCAGGGAGATGGGAGCCAACAGAGGCCTTCACATGGTGGAAGGTGAAGCAGTTCTGGATGGTCCTAACCTTCTCAACCAGGAGTGCTTATCTGGGGAGCATTTTAGGAAAGGAGAGGAGATGTTGCGAGAAATTATGAACCATCACTATAGAAAATGTCATTGCCTTTTCTTGTCTTCCTGGAATCCCCCAACTAAACATCAAAACATAAAATCAAGCGCTGCTCCTATAGCTGTAGAAGACTAGGCAGAACTGGGGGGCTGCCCCTGTATCTAATTCCATCTCTGCTACCTTTGTAAACATCTCATATTGTGAGATTCTCTCTCTCTCTCTCTCTCTCTCTCTCTCTCTCTCTCTCTCTCT
>LOJH01046598.1:0-13370 GCA_001685095.1 Ellobius talpinus
TCTCTCTCTCTCTCTCTCTCTCTCTCTCTCTCTCTCTCTCTATCTCTCCCTCTCCCTCTCTCTCTCTCTGTGTGTGTGTGCGTGTGAGGAAGGGCATGGTCTCTAGGGAGGGTGTGACTGTCAGCTGTGAGCTCTGGGATAGTATGAGGAACAGTCCCCTGGGTCCACCCTGCAGAGGAAACCAGGAGTGGTGGGGAGGCAGTTAGGAGGACATTCTATTATCTGAATAGTCTGAGTCTGGCCTACTCTATTACAGTGCTTTGGTACATTCACAGAAGGTACTTCTTGCCTCCCCAAACCGAGACCTGGATACAAGAAGGAAGGAAAGAACAGACCAGCTGGGGCCCAGGGCTCAGGCCAGAAACCATCTGCTTCAGGCCCATGATCTCAGACTTTTCTCTGCTTGTCTCCATTGGCAGAACAGCAGAAGGAGAGTGGGCCTGGAGACGGGGGCTGCAACTTATACGTAGAGGGGCCCACTGGAGAGCAACTTATACATAGAGGGGCCCACTGGAGAGTGAGGTTTGCTGTCTGCCAGATTGAATTAGGCACCTTGAAATTAAAAATACATATTTATTTCAACAGGTCGGGGTGTTTAGAGGGAGATGAAAGGGAGGATAGATGGAATATTACAAATTAGATAATTAAGCAGCAGAAGAGAGCCGGAATGGGAGCGAGGGGGGCAAATTATAAATTCCCCACACCACGCAATTTAGAGGGAGAAAAAAAAAGAAATTCAAAGCAAAGAGGAAAAAATATAAACAGTCCACAAAGCCCAACCCAGCCAGCCTGAGCATCTCCTATTACTGTTTATTTAGCGAATTAGCAAGGGGGAGCTAGCTGCTGTTGAGCCAACCTGTGCATCTCCACCTGCAGCCCTGGAGCTGGGAGGCCAAGTCCCACCTAGATAGGGTCATCACAGGCCCCAAGAACTTCAAGGATAGCTGCAGGCAGGTTAGCTCAAGCCCATGCAGGGACAAGGCCAAGGATGGATATGGTGGCTGATGATGCTCATGGAGACCAAGAGGGAGATGTGGAGGAGGGGAGACCATGCTACGACCTGTGGTCTGCTTCTGGTGCTGGAGAAGAGCAGAAAGAAAGACTTCTTCCGTGCTGGTGTTCCCTGATTCTAGCTGGTACTAGAGCTAGAGGATTAGAAAAGGGAAGGTGGCTGGGCTGTTGGGAAGTGCCCAGCCACAGTGAGGGACCTACAGTGACAGGCACAGACACGTATCCAAGGCACACAACCATGGGAAGAGCCACTACACTGTGCTGTCCAGCCAGTTCCAGTGGTAACCTATCAAGGTCAGAGGCCAGGCTGAGCTCCACAATTCTCTGAGGATCTCTTCCCCCAAGGTCTCTCTCTCAGTTAATAAGTCATATTTAGGGATGAATTCAAGGATCTGTAGGTGGTGGGGATGTGGCGGGCTGACTCATTTGGGAGGTGGCATGGAGAGTTGTATAGGACTTTGGGGGGCAAGCAAAGGAGGATGTTGGGGGAAAACAACTGTATTGTTCCCAGAGCACCAAGGGCAAGCATGAAGGATAAAGTCTGTAAGGACAGCATGTCAGGGCATGTGTGCCCCTGGGGACAAAGGCACAGTCTCACACGCCCATACATGCCCTGCAACCTAGCATCATACCCTGCATGAAGCCAGAAGGGACAGGCAGGAGATGTGGGTCAGGAACTGGGGCTCAGCTTGTATAACTCAGCCCCCCTGGGCTGACCTCTTTAGTGCCTGTGGTGGTGGAGACCTGTGGGTCCCAGATTTAGATGGCGTGAAGAACAGCAGCTCCCCAACCCTTAGAGGGTGGGGAAAGCCACTGTCCCTAAAGAAAGGAACAGGACAAGAGGTGAATCCACCCATCCCCTTCCCCTGTTCTTGGTCGTGGAGGAAGGGCAGCCATGGGAACCTGAGCATTCTGTTCTCTTAGACTGAACTGAGGCTGCTTGATTTAACCCTCGTCCCTGACCCAGCACTGTTGTCCCTTGAGTGTCAGGTGACCTGAGTAGTAGGGTTGCTGGGAAATGACCTGTCCAAGATAGTCTGAGTTTTGTTGGAGAGGTCTTTTCACAAGGACCCACACTGGGCCTGAGTTCTGCTTGGGCTCTGGAAGGACCCATCTGATCTCTTTTAGAGCCAGATAGAGATATTCAAGATCTGGACGGGCTACCAGAGTCTCTAGGACATTGACAAGAGAGTTAGGCTAATGCAAGATCTCAGGAATGCCTGTGGTTCAGCCCACTCTATACACATCCACTCGGGGCCTCTGGATGTCTTGGGTCAGACTCAGACACACGAGTAGGGCAGCTCCTCAGGATTGGATGGGGTACGGGCTGGGCAGCACTGTGAACTGAGGACAAACACCCACTTACGCTCATCTACCCCAGCTGACCCCTGGTCTTCCTAAAGCCTGAGAAGGAGGCAGGAGAAAAGCTGAGATGGAATGGTGGCTGGGACTTAAGGCAGGATCTGCAACCTTTGCTGCTGGCCTTAGCTTCCATGTCAGTTAGTCTGTCTCCATCTCATGCCCTAGGGCTTCTGTTCCTGATGAATTTGAAGAAGGGTGTGCTGCCATGTGGCTTCATATGTACCCTGTGTATGTGCACTACATTTAAATGTGGGCTCAATGTATGCACAACCACAACTATGTACAAACCTATGAAGTGCTACTCATGCTACCCTATTGTATACACGCACATCGATGTGTGTGTCTGTGCACACCACACATGTATAAACACATGGCATGCATATAGTGTACACATGGTCATTTACATACACATTGATAGTCATTATGTGCCATGGTTCTGTGTACTCTTTTTGTGTGAGCTTAGCATGTATATATCCAGAGAGGCTGGAGACATAAGTACCAGTCCTAAGACTTAAAAGGGCCCTACTGTGTCACTCACAGCTCCAGGGTGGGAGCAAGCCAGCTGCTACCTGAGGATATTAAATTGAGCCAAATGGGATGAGCAAGGTGCCCTGGCTTGGGACCCTGGGGCTGCCAGGTGCTCAGCTCTGTTCCAGGCTGTACAGTCACACTAGATCCCACTGGGACTGGGGACATGCCCAGGATCTGCCTGGCCAAGCCCTGCCCACTGCATGGAGGCCCCCGCTGCCATCCACCTGGCATTTCTCCTCTGTAGAAAGTCAAACCTGTGTGTCAAGTCAAACCTCCTCAGGTCCCTCCATGATGACAGGACCACTGAGCAAGGCACATGTGTCTTTGGCCTGTGACGGGAAACCCAGCTCAAGGGGGCTCACCAGCAAGGGAGCAGACTGGCAGCGAAAACAGACTTCAGGTGATGAGTGCTGGATCTCTGACTGTCGCTTGGTGGCTCTGCTAGTTCCGCATCATCCTCATGATTTGACTTGTTTTCATGATGGCGCCCTTCCTGGAGCAGACTGACTTCAGTGACCTTGGCTTTCCCAAGCTCCCCATGGCCTTTACTCATCCTGTATCTTGTGCCTCATGGTTCACCAAGACTTCTGGAGCTCCAGCTGTCCCATGTCTCCTTGGACCATCAGGAAGCAGCAGGGACAAGAAAAGGCTCATACTGCTTTTGAAGTTTACCTCCCATTTTCACTGGTCAGCCATAAGGCAGGCTGGGAGGCAATGTATTCATTCTAGAAGTTTCTTATCCAAGTTCTGTCTCTGACAAGGAGGGCCTTCAGGCAGTAAGTTGGAACAGTTCTTGCTGCACACAGGGAGGCCTTAGTGAAGGGCTTCAGTTTGCAGTTGGGTCTTGGCACCCTTTCTAGTATCTGCTAAGAGTGGCAGATTCTGGGGTGACCCAAACACCTTCTATCTCCATCAACCCAGTCTGTTGAGGTAAAAATAAGACTGGATCCAGGACAGAGGGCAGTGAGAGTCCCAGGGACATGAGGAAGTGGGAATAATGCTGAGGATGCTAATAGTCACTCTGGTTGCTTGGGATCACTGAAGATGGACACTCAGGAGCACTGAAGGTGCTCAGGGTCACTGTGGAGTCTCGGGGTTTCTATGGACATTCATGGTCAGGGCAACTGCTCTGCACGGGAGCAGCAGGCATGAAGAGCCTGGATGGAAAAAAACCCTCCATTTGGCCCAGGCTGTGACTAGCAGATCTATCAGTGGCTGTCCTTCAATTGTGGTATAAGGCAGATTGTTTAGAGGAAGGGACAGTGGCCTATAGCAGGCAGAGTGCACAAACCATGCAGGATGGCCCAGCTGCCTGCCAAGTGACCATGAAGCTGACAGGAAGGGACAGAAACAGCTCCTCCCACCCCCAGTCTGTGGTCACCCACACTGCACACTCCTGCCCTCTGTCTCGCCCTAGATCCCTGGGTGCTGTCCCAGATCCCTGGAAGTAGCAGGGCCATTCACACTCACTGGCCACAAATGGTGGCGCTGAAGTGTCATTTAACTAATTAGCAAGTCTTCAACTGTAGCACCTGAGGGATTTTAGCACAACCTAGTTAGCCTTCTGCACTTGGCCCCCAGCAGACAGGAGCTGCACCTGAACAAAAAGCCACCTCCAGTGACCAATAACCAAGGGATTCCTACCTTGGTTTCCAGCTCCTACCATTCTCACTGGCCCTTCCTCAGTCCTCTGTGACCTCCTACAGTGACCTTAAATTCAATCCTAAGTGACCCCATGCTTGCTCAGTGACCCTGAGCATCCACAGTGCCCTGATGTGGTCAGAGTAGATGGTGGGTGGAGGACTGGCCTAGGAGAGGAGAGATATATCATGACAGATGGAGCCAATACCAGGCTCAAACTCCAGTCAGGTGCTGTTCTACAACCCCACCCTCTGGCTGCCCCCCCCGGGTTCATCTATGAGGCCTGGCAACACTCACCTCAAGGTATGTGTAGGTCAGAATCCTTGGGAAGAAACCCAGTCTCTTGACCATAGGGGAGTCAGGGTAACCTGGGGACGGTGTAGAGGTGGAGGCTGAGAGCAATATGGTAGGGAACAGGTGGTGTCAGCATCCATGGTGCCGTAACAATTAGAACCCCAGGACTCCCTTAGCACCCCCTAGGAATGCTCCAGAGTCTCTGGGGGCTTCCCTCGTCTGAGGCTAGCAACTCCAGCAGTTGAAACTATTTGATTTCCCTGTGGGTCTTGTTACACATTTTTTTAATGGCTGTAACCAAATGTCTTAGAAAACAACTTAAGGGAAGAAGGATTCTGCTTACAGAGGCTTCGGTGAGCGCTGCTTCCATGGCAGAGCATCATGGTGGTGTGGGGTGTGTGGTGGTGTTTGTGACTGGGGCAGGCAAGGCAGACAGAGACAGGTAGGAAGGGGTCAAGGACAAAATATAGCCTTCAAAGGCATGGCCACCTAATGGTCCTCCTAATGGTTCATTCAGCTCTGAGTTTGTCACTGGCATGGCAGAAATGAAGATATTCTGGTTTTGTTTGTTTTGAGACAAGGCCTCTCTATATAGCCATGGCTGACCTGGAACTCATAGAGATCTACCTGCCTTTACCTCTGTCTCCCAAGTGCTGGGATTAGTGTGTGCCACCATGGCCAGCTTGTTAGAAATGAAGATGTTTGGAAGAGATTCTCGTGCCTCTAAATCTGACTACCAGGCTAGTGAAAGAAGGGTCAAAATCCCAAAGAAGTGGGATTTTCTCCAGGAATCTTGGATAGGAAGGGAAGAGTGACAGCTGGATGGGAATTTGTTCCCTGGGAAAAGAACTAGTAGTTCTAAAAGCTTCTCAGACCACCTGACAGGATGAGATGGAAGCCCAGGCAAGGATGGGTCAATGGTGGGCAGGACCACACCATGACCAGGACTGCTTAGATGTGAATATTCTTAGTTCTCTGTTTAAACTTTGATCTCACTTCAGGACCCAGAAGATGGGCTTGGAGTGTTCCCTGGATTTCTTTGTCTCTCTTCTTGATATGGCCAACTCAATAAACATCCCCTTTCCCACCTTCCACTTTGAATTTGACTCTTTTAATTTGCTACTTAGGACAGGTGGCTGGACCTGACTTGGGACACAGGAGGTGACCTATCCTCAAGTAGGATTACAAGTTCTCTGATGGGTTAACCTGTTGCTAGGTTAGTACCCTTTTGATCCAGCCAGCTCTCAACAGCACCACCAACTGGGGACCAAACCTTTAACACATGAGCCTTTCTGAGGGATACCTCATATGCAAACCCTAACATGGGGTTCGATGGGTTTCCATGTACTTTTATATATAATGGCAGCCTAGTCAGGACAACAAAGCCCTCTGTCACATCCAACCCTCCCTGCCATTGCTTTCCCAGCCCTGCCTGGCAGCTACTCCTTTGTTCTTCTGGGCTAGGTTTGTCTCTCTGAGACTGCCAACCAAAATGATGCAGAGGGCCACCTTCTGAGATGATTTCTTAGTCCACTGAAAGCCACCACCTTGTTTATGCACGGAGGTCAGCTTCTCTGTCACTGGTGCACTTCTACACTGGGGCCATGTGCTGCCGTCTGCTCAGCCACCCACCTGCAGAGAGTTGCTGGCAGTCCTAGGCTCAAGCTACTGCAGACGAAGGCACTGTGAAGGCCTCTGTGTGCGTGTCTGCGAACACAGATGTCATTTCGTGCAGGGAATTGCCTCAAGTGGGATTCCTGGGCACTGCAATCTAACTGTGTGGTGAGAAACCACCAAACCATCCAGACTGACTGGGCCGTTTTGCCTTCCCATGGCAAACGTGGGTGCCGACAGCTCAGTTGTTTTCATTTCAGCATTTCTAAATGTGTGAGATGGTTTCTGATTGTGGCTGGTATCTACAAGTCTCAATGACTGATGTTGCTGAACACTTCACCAATATCCCCTTTGGTGAAGCATCTGTCTATGAATTTTGCCTTCCTTCCTTCCTTTCTTATTTCAAAGTGATGAATGTCTTACAGAAAGATGTAAAACAGTAGCTCTCTCTCTCTCTTTCTCTGTCTCTTCATTTTTCTCTTATTTTGGGGTGGGGGGAGTAGTATGCCTACAGGTGTATGTGTGGAGGCCAAAGGGCAACTATGTGAAGTCATTTCTCTCTGTCCATCTTTACATTGGTCCCAAGGATTAAACTCAGATTGCTAAGCAGCAAGCGTCTTTATCTTGGTATCATCTTGCTTGCTTGGCAGCCTGAATAGGCTAGGAAAGAGCCCACTAAAGGGGCTAGCACAAAAAGGGGCTCCTATCAGGAGGCAAGTATCTTTTATGTCTACCAGCCAGCTCCCAAATAATGACATGGAGACTTTTTCTTAATTATTAAAACAAGTGCTGAAGGCATAGTTTACTGGTGGCTCGTTGGGGATGCTGGAAAGGCAGAGAGACCCTGAAAGGCTAGTGATGGGGTCCTGAGGTCTCTCCAAACCTGAGAGGATCCTGGGAACCTGGGACAGCCCTGTAGTCTGGGATCCCTTTGGGCAGGTTTGGGGCACTAGCTCTTCTGGGGTGGGGCTATCCTATGGCTAGCAAGGAGATTCTTTTTGTCACAGATCTTGTCCATCAAGGGACTAACTGAAGCTGAGAGTTGAAAACACTTGCGTTTTGGGAAGGTGCCTCAGCCTGATGGGAATGAGCAATCCCTGTGAAGACACCTTAAATTCTAAAGCCAAGGAGGGGACAGGATGGGAATCAGAAGCAGGGGTTTCTGAGCAGTCCCATGAGGCAGCTCCAGTAGAGACTCTGATCACCTTAGAGCTGGAGCCACTGGGCAGCAGGGTTCCAGACACAGGAAGAGAGCAAGGCCCAATGGGGAACACGGCAGGGTAGGCCTGACAGGGTAAGACACATCTCATGATGGCACAGCTCCCTGGCAGTGCACCAAGCCCTCCTAACGACCTGGTGGCACGGGCGACAAACCCATGCACACTGTGAGAGTGTGTAGGGGGACACTTCAAGGCTAGACAGGCTACAGGAACAGAACCTGAGGCGTGACCCCACATGGGATTCAGTGCTGTAGCCGTGTCTCCTACTCATGGACCAAGCTAAGCCTTATTCTTGGCCACTATCCTAGTCAGCTCTATCCTAGCCAGACCCTGAGCCCTAACCCTGGTCACACTGAGCGCTGACCCTGCTCACTGACTAAAACACTGCCTCATGGGGCTTCCCACTGACCCGGACCTTGAAACTAAGAAGCAGAAGTTGTGGTTGTGAAGACCTGGCTCCAGGCTTGGTGGGGTGCTCGCTACAGGCACCCACAGAACCCGTCACTACCAAGATGCACCAGCCGGTCTCATTTTCCTGTGCTCTCGCACATCCTGGCCAAGGCTCAGCATCAGGCGAGAAGCAGAGACCACACTGCAAAGGCTGCTGTGACTCAGCGGGCTCCTCCTCACTTTATTTTTATCTCCTCCAAACCCTATAAATACAGCGACGATCGCCCAATACCGTCAATACTCCCAACGCCTCCCGCCCTGGTGCTGGCCCACTGTTGTGGGGGTGGTGTCGGGGGAGGCTGCTGAGCAGACCTGAAGCAGACATCATGGGGGTGTTAGGTACTCAGCCCTGATCCTTGTGCTTTCCCTGGTGGGCAGTCTACACCTGTTCCTTGCCATCTATTATGGAGCAAAACACACAGGAGCCCATTTTTCTGTGCTGGAGATTCAGGGTCCTGGCTCTTTTGCCTGAGACACAGAAGGCACATGTCTGGGTGTATGCAACACAGCCCTCATTGTAGTGCCTGCTTGAGGACAGGTTAGGGCTTTGATGGTGGCTTGCAGCTTGCAGACAGACACCTGCCATGTAAGTGAATGGGCAGCTAGACTGGAGTCTGAAGCCAGGGTCAAAATGCAAAGGAATGAGGAGGTGACACCATCAGGCTACCTGAAGAGGGCCTTAGCCTACCTTGTAGATGGAAAGGCCCTACACTGCCATCATGGAATGGATGGAAAATGGTCCCTCAGGCAAACCCAAAGGCTTGTTGGGGGTGTGGGATGAGACAGGAGTCACAAAAGCTAACAGCCAACCCTGTGTGGCACTCACCACTGTCCCAGGCTCCTTGGATGCATCTGTCCATGCTGCTCTCAAGTATGTGCTTCTCCTACATGGAGCTGAGGCCCAGCAAGAGGAGCAACTGCCCACAGCTGCACACCAGGGCAAAACCAGAGTGGCAACTGCTTTCCTGGGCAGCTGGACCAACTGGTCACATCAGAGATAAGACTAGGCCACTTATCTGTTGTCATGACGATGCTGTGGCTGGAGTCCACTTCAAGCCTCTGTCCATGAGGTTTCTCAGCTTCCTTCCTGCCACCCCAAGCTCTCTTCACACTGTTGGGCGAGGAGCTGGAGATACAGGAGGACTTCAATGCCAAAGGGAGGGGCTTCTAAGGTTTCTAACTACTCTTGTCCAGAAGGCTACCAGTCTCCTGAAGTTCTAGCAGGGCAGCCACTCTGCAGCACACCCAAGATCTGAGCTCTGACCTCCAGGATAAAGCCAGCAGTAGCAGGTTCTTCTTCGATTCCAATAAAGGACCATGCAAGCAACTTCCCTTTTCTCTGCAAATGTCTGATCCTGCTGTGGCCATGCATCTGTGGGAGGATCGGTCAGGGAACGCCAGTGCTCTGGGTCAAGGAGAGGCAGGCAGCCGAGGGTGAGGTGGAGATGTCAAGGCTGGGCCCCAGCATTGTGGTCTGGGGGGAGTGAAAACTCGGTTCTCCTGCATGGGCTCACTGAACAGAGGCAGGCTGAGAATCCCTACAGCCTTGCCAGGTTATGCTGGGAGCTCCTTAGCACTACCCTCACTCATGGCCTTTTGCCTGAAGATTCTGCCCCCTATTCTGCCTACAGCACAGATATTATGAGTGTGGACCTATTCAGGAGCCTTCTGCCTTCATAGGGATAGGATCACAGATGGCAGAAGCCACCAGACCCTAGAAGTACAGTGTACGGTCTTGTCCTTGGGAATCTGGAGTTGGTTCTGCAGGGATGAGTAATGTCTCTGCGTCTCAAAGCTATGTGGGACACTCAGCGAGGGGACCAGGGCCCAGTCAGGGTAGCCTTCTCTACCTTTCCCACCGAGGAGCAGAAGACCAAAAATTCTTTCCCTCAAGGATAGGGATGTGAGGAGTGTCCTTCCCTAAGACTCAGGACTGCTTGGTGCTCTAGGCTAAGCTTCCTACCTTCTGACTTGTCACCAAACATCAGCAGGGCCTGACTGTCTAGGGTAGAGAACAGAATAGTCACAGAGTGACTGTTGAGGCCCAGTCTAGGCTCTAGCTGCCCGTTACTGTCCTATCTGTCCTGGGTCTTCACCCTGTGCTAACCAGTGGCTTCTTTTCTGTGTAATTCTCATGTTTTCTTCGTGGTCAGAGAGCAGAGTCCCATGGTTAGTGTTGTCACTGACACCAGGACAGGCTCTCCTAGAATACCTGCTACTATTGGCCTTTGAGATCCTGGGAGTACAGGAACACATCTAGTTGAGGTCTAGCCTGGGCTACCTTTTTCCTACAGCCCTAGAGGAGCCCAAGATACCTGATGGTTCTGTTTCTGTACACACCCTGATCGCCCCACAGGCTTCATGGAACTAGCAGGATGGGGGCGTTTGCGTCCCAGGGCCATGCCCCCAGCTCTCTCAGCCCTTGTCTATCTGCTCTTCATTCAGAAACAAATGTCAGGATGGAGAAGAGTAGCTGGGCTCTTGTTCAGACAAACAGTGCAGCTGCTGACGGCAGAAGGACCCTGGGGCAGGGAAGTGGCTGGCCATCCAGGAGGCATTCAGTCCAGGGGGACTTCTACTTCTACTTGGGGTGGGGTGGGGTGGGGTGGAGTTCTGTGGTCTTGCAGCCCTTTCCCTGCTTCTGGTCTGTTTTCTAGAAACTATTCTGGATGATCTCCAGCCTTCTGGCTCAGTCACTTTGAAATATTATATATTCATTCAGCAAACACACTATGAAAAAAAATACTCACATGCTAGGGGCCACCACATAGGAGCTTCACTTTGGGTTCAGGAGGTCATAGGGTCAGTTCTTTGCTAGAGGAGGGTAGGCACTTATACAGCTTGGAGGGACACAATAAAGGCTTCCTGGGCTGGTGTCCAAGAGGGTGTAGAGACAGAACACTGGGTGGGAGGCGCTGTCAGGTAGGAGGTCTAGGCTGGGACAAAGGTGTTGGTGGAGTCTGACAAGGTGATGGCCTTACTCCACGGCCCTAACCTGTGACTGTTCAGTGCTTGGCAGTATGATTGCTGTGCCCATATTTCAGGCTGGAGGAAAGAGGCAGTGAGGCAGCTACCTGGCCTTCTGAAGGGCTTGGAGACTCTCTGCTCTGCTGTCATTCCTAGCCATGACTGAGTCACATGGCCAGCTAAGCTGGGCACCTCTCTGTACTGAGAAAATTTGGGATTTTATTGGTCGGAGGCTAAGGGGGTTCTGAGATGATTTAATAAGAGAATGAAGGCTGTTGAGGGTACAGAGTTGGAGGCTCAGACACCTTGTGCTGTTAGGGGGTGCACACTGAAAGGACAACAGGAGATGAGACCCTTACTGAGCAGCCAATTCTGCTGGGTTTGGAGATGCAGTCTAGGCCAGGGCCATCCATGTGGTTTCTGGGTGTCTGGTGGAGTCTTCATGAGCCTCTCAGGCAGCTGAAATTGCTGAGCCCAGGGTCCCTCCAAAGGTCTTGGAACTATCCCAACCTGTTGTCCTAAATATGGGGTGCCAGGAGTCAACCGTGACTCCCAAGTAGTAGAGTCCAGTCTCAGGCACTCACTCTGTAGTGTCTGTCTTCAGGGGAATGAAATCCAGACCTTCTGGAGACCATGTTACAACTCTGTCCAAGCAAGCTCTGATCCTGAGCCTACTCCCCAGGCCTTGGGCAGGCTGCCTCCCTCCCTCCTGTTCCCTTCTCTGCTATGCTCAATATATAGGAGTTAGCACTCTGCCTCCTTGTAAGAGGCAAGATAGCCTTATCCCAGACTTGAGAGGAAGCATTGAGTCCTTATTCTGGTAGTTCCTGGCCAAGGGTGACTCTTCCACAGCCTCCAGAAACCACATAGCCTATGGTGTAAGGGAGAAAGCCATCCTGGAGGGGTCACCTTGTGGAAAGCATCATTTTCCTCTTTCTCTGTGCTGTTGGGGATGGAACCCAGGCTTGAACCACCGAACCACACAACCAGCCCTCTCCTTCCTCTTCCCCATTCCGGAAGAGACAAGAGAGGCAGGACTAGGGCGGCCAGCCAGCCCTCACACAGGTCTTGACCTTTGGTGACCCTTCCTCCCAAGTGCCTGAGTGTAGCCCAGCACAAGCAAAGCTGGGCATGTGCACAGCACAGTCTGGTCCACCCGGTCTCCTCTGCCCTCTTCATGCATGACAGTACCATGAACAACCCTTTCTACGCATGCACCTTGACACAAACTTATCCCGGTGTGATCTAGAACCCACGCTCCCAGCACAGCGGGAACACCCATCTCTGGAGTGCAGGTTCATGTCACCTCACATATGCACTGTCTGCTTGCACATCTGTTCGCAGTGTACAGACACACTAGAACTTCAGTGTCCAGAACACACGCTGGTGTTTGGGTTCCTACATGAAGCACTGGCTCACACACCTCACAGGTACACAGTTGGGTTCACAAACAACCTGGTGCTCACACACATGCCATGTTCACATGCTTAACCCCCTGCACACACATTACAAACTTTAGCTAGAAATCTCAGCCAACACTGAGATTTACAGACTGGTGCCCAGCTACACACAGACCCTTCACAGGAAGTTTTGGTGTATGGTCATAGTCCCGATTCTACTTGTCCAGGGATCTCCCCTGTCATCTGAAGTTGCAGGGGCCGTGCTCAGTGCCTGGGAGCTCAGCAGTCTATGCAGGTGGTGCCAGCAGGCGTTTGACCTTGCTGGAGAATGGGCTCAAAGAAGAATCCACTAGGGAGGATCACGTGATTAGCAAGGGCCAGGGCAAATTATGTTCTTCTGTTGCCCCTGCATGATCTGGGCTCATCTGTGGGGCTCATCAGAGGTGATCAGCTGGTGACACATCCTGGCCCACGCTCCTCCCAGGTCTGTGTGTATCCTCCTGTGTATCTACTGGAGAATGGAGGGGAACCTTCAGGAAGCCCAGTGCCATCCAGGTAGGGTCCCCAAAGGGCCACCCCGAGTCAATATGCAGCTCCCATGCATAGTCCTTGCTAGAGGTTCTTCAACTGCCCTCATCCTCCGATTCCTGATCTGCATCCCCGCGGGAAGTTCAAGCTCAGGCACTCGGTAACCTAGTCTTCCTGACTAGGCGCGCCTGAGGCCGGGTCCAACTTCCTTCTCTCGCTTCACGCTCAATTTTGTTGGCTCTGAGGCAGAATAAATCCCCGCCGGCATCTTTTGGCCAGACCAGCCGCCGTCGCACCGTCCCCCCCCCGCAAAAAAAAGAGTAATGAAAAGTTTTTTAAAAGTAAAACAATC
>LOJH01046598.1:13538-31534 GCA_001685095.1 Ellobius talpinus
GCCTCCAACCCCCGCGCAGGGCACACTGGGACTCGCAGTCGGCCAGGCGGCGTGCAGGGAGCCGCGCACCATTGGCCGTTTTTTTTGTCACGTGATGTTTGGCTGCCCGCCTGAGGTTCGCCTCCCTCCCGCCGCGAGTGGGAGCGCGCCCCAGAGGTGATGGCAGGTGACTAAGGTGAGGCGGCGGCCTTGGGAGAGGGCGGGGCGGACCTGGAGTTCCCAAGTGGGCGGGGCCGGGTGCTGGACCAGAGTGCCCGACTTTGGAACCCTGGTGCTCAGCACGAGATGAGAGACACTGTATCCCGGATGCGGGGCTAGGGTGCCTGCCTTGGGCACCGCGTGGGCGAGGGCGGTCCTGGCGGCAGAGTCTCTCCAAGTCTGGCTGAAGTCCTCGCTACCCACTCTAGAGAACTGCACTGCGTCTGGAGCGTCCGCGAACTCCACTTGTTAGCTGCAAGAGGCATTCCCTGAGATTCTGAGGATCAGCTCTTGAGCCTTTGCTGGAGAGCACGATCCTGTGTGTCTCTCTTTATTCCGTTCTTCAAATTGTACACTGTGCCTCAGCGGGATCCTTTTGGGGCTTCCAGGTGGTCTGAATCCCCAGTATCCCTGCGGAATCCCCCAGCCGGGGCCACCTGTTGTTTGTAGACTCCTGTCCCACCCTTCTTCTCTCCACCAAGAAGCTTTGTCTTAGATGTCCAGGGTGGCGATCACTAGTCATCTGTAACTAAAATAGCCTCGGAGCCACACAGGCAGGTTGGACAGTACAGGTAGGGGGACCTTTGCAGTCTTCCTAGGAAGAACCCTGGGTCCCAGCTCCCCTATCCATCATCCTGCCATACACCGTTCCACTCACACCCTGGCACCCCTTCTTTCTACCCTTGCGTGCCTGCCTGCCTTTCTTTTAGGCCCTGGCCTGATGCCAAATGGCTCACAGTCACTTCCTGACCCCTCTCTGGGTATTTCCCGGTCCCTCTTTTTCTTCCCAGCACCTGATATTTGCATGCTGCCATTGCCTGCTCTCTGTGTTACCTTTTGTGTTGGTGAGGCAGGGATTAGGACTGCTGCATGGCATATACCTGCACGGTGGCTGCACTTATAGGGTGGAGGTGCAGGTAAAACTATTAGTGGTGAAGGTCTGGGGGCAACATTGTACTTTCCAGTCATACAGCTTTATCCACTGTAAGCTTGTGGTGGGCATCTCGTGCACCAGGTACTGGGACCAGGATCTGGGAGGTCAGGAGCATGTCGTGACTCCAGATGACTGGGGGAGGCCCATTAAAGGCCAGGAGATTTCCTGCAGGAGGTTGAGTTTTAGCTGGGTCACTTGTGTCCCTGACTAATGCTAGCTGGCATTCACATCCAACAGCCTGTGGCTCCTCTGACTTTGCCCAGTCGAGTTTCCTCGGGTATTTCCTGTATGGCCATATGCAGATGCTGGAACAACAGTCTAGGCCCTATCTCTGTGTCTGGGGGCAGACAGATGCCACTATGTCCCGTCCATAGATCCCTGTAGTTGAAGCTCTGCATCTTGCTTGAAGCAAGGGTATTTTTGTGTTTTTTTTCATGTGCACAGGTCCTTGTCTCCTGCATAACCTGTGTCTTTGCTCACCTATATGTAGATTTTATGCCTCTCATTTGCAATGTCCTTCACTACCTCATGCTCTTGAGAGTCTATGGTGTAGGCACCTTTGCTTTGCTTGTCCTTCAGCACCCAGCACAGCACCGAAAGCAGAGTGGGCAAATGGCAAGTTTGGATAAAGGAGTAGGCCGTAGGAGAAGGCATGGAGGGGAAGAATAGGTGTTGAAGCATACTCTGGGAAGCTCCAAGCAGGGAGCTGAGGACTGACCTATGACCTCAGGTAATGTGATGGGAGCCCTAAAGAGGGACCTTCCCATGCTGTGGGATTTGAGTTGGCTCAAGGTATAGGGCACAGTCTGGTATTGTAGGGATGAGAGCATCCTGCAGGAGCAACACTGGTCATACCAGCCACACCTACCCAGCAGCTGGGGGCCAAGCACTGCTAAGGGTATTCTGGGGAGAGGGTCTGTTGTGACTTCATCTCAGAGGTGAAGAGCCTGGGTCCCAGAAAGAGGAACTGGGTTAGTCTTCTGTTTTGAAGTTCTGAGGTGCCTTCCGCAGGACCCCAGACACGCAGTCCTGAGGTTGTTGGGGAGTTTGTCCTGCATTGTTGGGGAAGAGTGCATTGCTGTGTTATGCATAGGCTTCTGTTGCTTCTCTTTCCAGGGCACATGTGGTGGATGGGCTTGGGGCTAGGATATCTGTTTTGGTCTTGTGAGTGGAATTGTGCCTGTGGCTCAGTCCAACTGTGGTTTATTATGCCCCTCAAGTTCTGACTTTGTGCTCACCAGTAACACTGAGCTTCTTAGTCTGAAGGTAGACATCAGATTCATCTGTGTGTGGACATGCTCGGCACTGCTTGGCGCCTAGGCAGTCTCTGGATCTGTGAATGGGGGACTGGAGAACAGAAGGGCTGGAGGCGTGGCCACTGCTGTCTTCTCCAGGACACACCGCCTTCACTCGTTTGCTGTTTACTCTCTTTGGGTTTACACTCTATACATGGAATATTCTGATCCTGCCTCCTTCAGGGTGCCTAGGCAGGCAGGGAGGAGATATAGTTTACATTCTTAGGAGTGGAAAACTCACGTCCTGACTCAAGTTGCCAACATCCAACTGCAGTCATTTCTGTGCTTCCCTGCTTGCCACCCCACCCCTCCTGCAGCCAGCTGTGGCCTTTGGGCAGGGAATCTATGGGTTCCTGGCCAGTGTTTGCTGAAGAAATGGAGGTTGTGACGGAGGTGACCGTGAACTTGAACTGTTCTTACTTCTCCACACTTTCTGTGAGTGCTGCGTTGAACTCCCTTCTGCAGAATTGTCTTGACCAGGTCCCCTGGCATAGCAGGTGGTACCTGCCAACAAGCCAGGCATCTTGAGTTTTCCAGAGACTTTTCATGTCTAGAGTACCTCACCTTGAGTAGCTGAGGCCATCGTTCAAGGTGCCCTGTCAGATAGGGCTGCCCTCTGGTGCCTGTCACTTCAGACTGCCCTACTTTGTCCCAGCTCTCAGATTTTCCCATCAGCCCCAGGCATTCTGAGTTCAGGGTGGGTGGAGATAATGCTTCGCTTGGATTCATACCCAGAGCACACCTGGGGGCATGGGAGCAACCTGTTAGACTTGAGTCGAGTTGGTGGCTGCTGCAGGTAGGCAGGTAGATGGTTTCCTGGCGTAGACCCCCCCATCTGGACAGGGGTCCAACAGAACCTCAACTACAGGGGCCATGCCACAGAAGAATAGTTTTCTGTGGGGCTATGCCGTGGTCAGGTCCTTGCAGGAGGTCCAGACCTGGTGTTCAAGAGAGAGGGGCTGCCTGCAGTCTGTGTTCCTCACAGAGTACATGGGGAGTGGCCCGGGAAGCTTGGGCAGGAAGGGAGGCCTGGACTTGGCAGTCGCTGTTGGTGCTTTTCAAGAAAGGCCTGTTGAATGTTGCTGAGAGTCGCTGGAGGGGACTGAACACAGGGTCTCGTGGCTGGAGCTGAAAGGTCCAGGTTGGTCTGTTCCAGGGCTCCATGCTGTGTGGCCAGACTCCCCTTGGTGCAGAAGCCCTGTGTATCCTTTAGTGGATCTGGGGCAGCTGGGTCCTTCCTGGACTCGTGGCAGGGGCTGCTCATTATCCTGGCAACCCTGGGCTGCGCTGGCTCCTGGAAACAGCGGTCCTTCCTGACTGGAAATGAGTAAGCAGGGCCAAGCAGTCACGCTGGCCCTGAGAGACCCTGGCCAACTGCTCTGGCCCAATAAACCTTTATGATTTTCTTCCACTGGATCGATGGAAGATTGTCTTGTTTTCTGCTTCTGATTTCCCCTGAGACAAGGATGGATCCCAGGCCTCACTTATTCCACATCTTGGTATGAGCCCAACATAGCACCTCCTTAGCTGTGAGACGTTAACCGTGTCACTTTCCAGAGCTCCCAACCTTGCCCTCTTGTACCGTTGACCCAATCACGGCTTCCAGGGGTTCATCATGCCCATCCCAGAGATGCAGAACCTCCAGCATTTTGAGACAGCACTCAAGGGTCAGAGGACAGTTCTGAAGGGTGAAAAAGGGACTGTGCAGCAGGGAAATGCAGTCCTTAGGCAATGGGGCAGCTCTCTTCCGAACCATCTTCTGAATTGTCCCATTTTCCAGTTCCGGCTCCAGACAACCTGCTCTGTCTTCTCTCCGGGTGGCTAGGGGCATGGCCTGCCTTTAAGTGGATTACATCATCACTGTGGTCATTAAGTGGTCATCATTACTGTCTTTTGTCCCTACATAGTCTGTTGTCTCCTGTCTGTTGACCACTGGGTATCTGTCTGGATCTGTTAGCTCCCTTAAACACTGCAGGTCTGCACACTTTCTGTGTTTGACTAAGTTACCGCACTCTCATAGGGCTGTAATGACTGGCCCTTCCTGAGCCTCAGCGTTCTGACTCTGGAGACAAGTCTGCTAATTGTTCTGCCCCTCTGCATGTACCCTAGTACTCTCCTCTGTTTTTTGGGGAGTCCAAATAGGAAGAAACGACATACTGGAAGGCTGGAAGAGGCCCATGAACTAGAGATGGTGTTGATAATATATATCAACATTATATATAGTGACTTTGTGCTGGCCTTCTGCCCTGTGAGGACATTCTCAGGATGATTGTAGTAAAAGTTTAGGGACCACAAGGAGGTATGTGTGCTGCATTTCTGATGGAGAGGGGAGGCTAGGGCTGGTCTCAGGATTCTTGTTTCCATGAATGAACTTTCTGGCATGGTAACTAGTGCTGGGGAGGTGTGGTTTCAGGGTCATTCATCACCAGAGGTCGTGAGACTGATGCCATGCTTAGGGCATATGGTCTGTCTGTGTGTGCCTGTGTGTTTATCCTGTACCTGTGCAAGATCCCGGGTACAGTCGGAGGGGTTCAGGAGAGCCTGTACCAGTGGAATGTGGGATGCTGATGGGGTATAGTATGAAGGTATCCTGGGAGAGTTGGGGGTTTCAGGGCTATGTTTAGGGACTTGCTGGTGTCAACGGCTACAGGGAATCTGTGCTGGAAAACCTGGTGAGCAGGAGAAGGGTGCAGTGCCTCGCCTGCCCCAACTTGCTTTGACTGTGCTCTGCTTCATCATCCATTCTAAGCTATTCTTTGAAAAGGGACACATTTTTAAGTTGGAAGTCCAGAATTTGTCTCCCGACATTAATAAACACACAGCCCAGCATCCCCTTCCTGGCTTGGCCATCCTTTTAGCACGGACTGTTAGAGGCACCAACTAATGAGGAATTCAGTTCATTTCTGAGTCTGGCTCCCTTCCCTGGGCTGCCTCCCCTCCTGCCACAGCCAGGGTGCTAATGAGAGAGTCTGGGACTGAGGATGACGATTCTGATTTTACTGGTCTGGGGTCTAGACTGGCACCAGCCTCTTTTAGCTGGTCTGTGATCTCCAGCTTGGCCTCACCGGTGCTGGCTTATCTGGCCACAGTGTGGCTCTGGTCTGTTGGTTGTAGCTAGGAGTCATTGTAGATCCCTTGTCCTCGGCACAGAAAGATGGGTTTTCACTTGGCATTGCAGCTTCCTTATGTCCTTCCAGCCTTGGAGACCCTGGACCCACTTCTGATGGCTGTCCTGACCTGTTCCCAGGTGTCTTTGGATACCCCTTCATTTGCAGTGTCCCCATCTGGAGACCCCTCCTTGCCTTCCTAAGCAAGGCACAGTGCTGCTGTGAGCAGATCCCTCAGCTTGCTTCTGCCACTTGACTCTGAGTGTGTGTGTTGGGATGGGGGCCGATACGGATATGGACAGATATCCCCAAGTCCAATAAGATGTCAGTTTGCTTCCTCATTGGTTTCTGTTATTTGTTTTTGTGTTGTTCTGTGTTGCCCTCCTCTAGGACTTTGCAGGGTTCCTCTGTCTCCGTGGTCTTGGCATAGCAAAGCACAGTTAGGCACCCGGTGGCACTGGTTTGTGACAGGAGCCTACCGTTGGTTGGAGCTTGTACCTTTGCTGTTGAGCTTCTGATGTCCCCAGGACACCCACCCTTCTATGTGGCAGGAGGTAGTGGGGGGGCAGTGACAGCAGACACACCAAAACCAGGAACCGAGCAAAGCAGGCCAAAACTCCCACTCACTCACACCTTCCAGAAGAGAGGCTGTGACTTGCCGAGAGCAGTGACCTGCAGGAATAGCTGAGTGAGGAGGCTCGTTTTCAGGCCCCTGATGCTCTTTGTGAAGCTATGAACACAGCTTGGATGCCATGGCCACTGGGCAGGAGATGCAGACAGGCCATACTGGTAGGTGGGGTGTGGGCAGTGATGTAGCGTACAGAGGAGAATGACACAGCTCAAGACAGTGCCAGCGGAAAGCATGGCACTGGGGGTTGTCTTTATGTTATGTGTTCTGAGACTCCAGAACAGGTGAAGTACAGAGCTGGGGATGGAATCCAGTTGGGTCCAACTATCATATCAACTGTCGGTTTTTCCACACTGTCCCTCCAGAGTTAGAGCCCTGGATTAGAAGTTACTTTTAGATGTTGTTATTTTTCTGCTGTGTAGTATTCCATTGTGTAACTACATCTTGAATTTTACAGGCAAATGGGTGGAGCTAGAAAACATCATTTTGAGTGAGGTAACCCAGACCCNAATCCCAGAGAACCTAGACAACAATGAGGACCCTAAGAGAGACATACACGGATCCAGTATACATGGGAAGTAGAAAAAGACAAGATCTTCTGAGTAAATTGGGAACATGGGAACCTTGTGGGAGGATTGAAGGGGAGGGGAGAGGCAGGAAGGGGAGCAGAGAAAAATGTAGAGCTCAATAAAAATCAATAAAAATTAAAAAAGAAGTTACTTTTAGGTAAAAAGTAGATTTGAGTTGTTCCCCAGAGCTTACCATCCTCCTGTTCCTTGGATGTCGGGATTACAGTCATGTCATCTTGCCAGATTTACATTTTCTCCTTTTCAGGTACTGGGTACTAGGATCTTGCCCATGCTAGGCAAATGCACATCACTGAGCTGTGCCTCATTTCCTTAACTCTGTTTAAGCTGACAAGTCGTGAACCCTGATAGCAAGCATCGTATGTTGGGGACTGGCTGGAAAGAGCTAAACAGTGGGGATACCTTACAGACTGACATGTTTTTATGGAGAGAACATTGCAAGCCTAGCTCTTACTGATTACACATAAGCTGCAGTCACCCGGATGCCTTGAGCCCCTCCCTTACCTCCTCTTGGGACTGGCATTTGCCCTTCACTCCCAGCTCACCATGCTACAGTTCTACTCTGCTTCTGTGACTTAGAATTCCATATAGTGAGTTCATGCGTGTTTGCCTTTCTGTGTGCCTGCCTCATTGCACTTAATGCCTTCTGGGGTTACCCATGTTGTCACACATGACAAGAGTCCTTCGTTTTTGAAATCTGAGTAGTGTTTCTATGCCACCTTTTCTTTATTTGTTCAACTCTTGATGGGCACAGCTTGTCCATCTTTTTCTTGGATGCTGGGATCAGTGCAGCTCTGAACATGGGGAATTGATGTCTCTACACTTTAGTTTTCCCTGGGTGTATGCTCAGCACTGGGGATTGCTGATCTTATGGTGATGGTATCCTGTGTTTAATTGTGGGGGAAATCACTATGCCATTTTCCAAAAATGGCTATATAAGATTGCCATGTCCTTATAATGAGTCTTTCTCTTCCACGAGCCATTTCCCAAATGACACAGAGACTTATGGAAGATTGGCTTTAGCCTAGGCTTGTTTTTAGCTAGCTCTTATAACTTAAATTTATCCATTTCTATTAATCTGTGTTCTGTCACATATAGGTCATCCTGCTTCTTCCATGTTTGCTGGCATCTCTTGTGCACCTAAGCATCTAGATTTATCTACTTCTTTACTTTCTTCCCGGAAGTCCCACCTATACCTCCTGCCTAGCTATTGGCCATTCAGCTTTTTATTGCATCAATCACAACAATAAATCTTCATAAATATCCCACAACATGTCTTCATTTGTACAAAAATTCCTTTAGTTTATTCCCTTGCCAGCCCTTGTTTTCTCTCTTCATCTTGGTGGTAGCTGATCTTGCAGTCGTGGGGGATAGCTCATTGTGACTTGCATTTGTATTTTCCTGATGACAGGGATGTTGGGCATGTTCACGTGCTGGTCATTAGCATTTTTTTTGAGAAATGCCTGTGTTCTTTGCTCATGTTATGATAATGTTTTTGCTATTGAGTGGTTGAGTTTCCTATGGATGTGTGTTTTTTTTTAACTTCTGTGGTATATAGGGTTTTCTTCCTATTCTCGCCACTCTATTCATTGTTTCCTTCACTGTGCAAAGTCATTTTACTTTAATAGGACCTTGTTTCCGTCTCTTTCTCTGTGTTTTCTTCCAGTGTTTTTACAGTTTCACATCTGCTTTTCCAGTCTTTACTGCATCTGAGCTGGTTTTTGAATGTGGCATGAGATCAGGTCTCAGTCTCTTTTGAATGGTTAGTATCCACAGCAGTACTTTTGGAGAGACTGTCCCTTCCCATCAGGGACTATGGCAATCTGTCTGAAGTCATGATACTGGAAACATGTTGGTTTAGTTCTGGTCTGTATATTTTTCTGCAGGCACTGACCTGTTTTGGATGCAGTAGTTTCTCTGGCTTTGAATCACATTTTCTTTAGTCTCAAGGTTTTGTTATTTTATGGTTGTTAGGAGGATTTTTTTGTTGCGTTTTCTTGTGTATTTATTAGTGTGATTATGCTTGGTTTCTAGATACTAGTCTTGTCTCTTGGCTGTTTTCTTGGCATGGAGTCCTATCAGTGGCAGAGAGTGGTGTTTGAATCCCTCTCTAACTGCAGTCCTTATGGTCAGAGACCTTCAGCAGGGACCTGCAACACTGTGTTAGTGTCCTTTGGTAATGCCACTGCTATTGCCCCACTAAGTAAATCGTGGCTTTAAATTGAGGTAGGTATATTAAGATAGAGTCCATAATTTTTTCTTTATGTGTATATGTTTCTTTTTATTAAAGAAAAAGTCAAAAATCTTTGCCTTTTTGTTACTTTTTTTTTTCTGGGTCAGGGTCTCCTGCAGCCTAGACTGGTGTCAAACTCGCTATGTAACTGCAGATGATCTTGAAGTCCTGTCTCCACCCTTCAAGGCTATACCTCTGAAAAGTTCCACAGCCTCCCAGACTGTGCTACCAGCTGGAGGCCGAGTGTTCAGAGCAATGGGGGGACATTTCACACTCACACCACAATGCCCAGCTTGTCACAGTCCCCTTTTCTAAGTGGTTGAAAGCATTCTGTATTTAGCCTGATTTCTTGTTAAAAGGAGTTCCTCTAAGCGTGGTTTCTCTCAACAACCCCCTAGCACTCTGCGGTTTGAGTCTTTCCCCTTTTGGTCCATGGGTTGTGGAGGTGCCTGAGTACAGGGTTTGGTTTCCAGCTTGTATCCTTGTTCTGGACTTAATAGCACACAGCCAAGCCTATTGGTTTTTCTCTGCACGTTTGGTTCTCAGGAGGTTCCCTTGTGGCCCATTGTGGTGTCTGTTTCTTTGAGGTCCTGCCAGGGCGTGGAAGAAAGGTTAGATTCCGGCTTACAGAGGCTGGATGTGCACAACCACTTAGTTCCCTCCCTTACCTGTAAGCTGTGTGTGCCCTTCTGCCTCTGTTCCTGAAGAAGAGGGTCATCTGTGTGCCCTGTCTGTCTTGCTTTCTGATCTCTGAGAGAGGCCTGCAGTGTTAACTGTGAACAGCTGTTTAAGGCCGGGCAGACCCTCACAGCCTCCGTCTGTCTGTATGTCTGGCTGAGAGGCCATGACTGTCATTGCCTGGGTGAAGTGTGGTGGGAACACTCTGGCCCCTGCCGGCTACCCCCCAGCCACAGGGCTGGAGAAGCTCTGGCTCCTTTCCCAGAACTTTCGGGAGGAGTGTAGCCCAGTGACCTAGCTGATTTGGTGTTTGAAGCAGCTGAGTTTGTGATAATTGTGGGATGGCAGCAGCGGGGAGCCTGCACACCTTCCGAGGGTGATTATCATATTAGCCTGCTTTCTCCTTTTCCTCCCAGCACTCGGTTCTAGTCAACAGTAGTATTTTGTCTGTCTGCCTTTGTGCTGTGAAATCGCCTTGTATTTCTGCTAGTGAACTGTCAACTTTAAATACATCCTTTGACTCCGTCCTTGATGATGCGCCAGTGAGCTAATGGCTCTTCCCCTCTTCTTTGCTCATATCCTCTTGGCTTTTATCCATTGCTACTCCTTTAGCGGGGCACTGCCTTATCTGTGTCCTGCTCTGTCACTGTAACCCAACCTGCATGCTATGCTTACATCTCCAGGTGACCGAGCCCAGCACTCCTCGATTACCCCTTATCCCTTTAGAGCATTTTTAACTTTCTTTCTTTATTTTTTGTGTCTTTCATATCACACATCTTGATCCCACCCATCTCCCATCCCCTATCCCCTCACATCTGCCTTCTGCCTCTGCAACCTCCCCTCTCCCCCCGAATAAAACAAAATAAAATTTAAGGTTTGCTTCGAAGCCCCTGGTCTCTGCTACACTATCAACACTGGGCCCTCCTTGGGACTCTTCCTGGACATCCTGTTGCTTCCCTGTGTCATGGAGATCCTGTAACTTTGGGTTCTCAGGTCCACCCCCACCCTGCGCCACCACCCTGACCACCTGTTCTCTAGCAGATTATAGATGGGGTGGGCTAACATATGACCCTGGTTCTGGGCCTGGTTAGTTGCAGGGTTGGTCAGCCCACCAGCTCTCCCCTGTCTTCGCCCCCAGGGTAAGCTCTCCAGCATTGCCCTAGCTAGTTCACCCTTGTAAGGATGAGCAAGGGGCAGGATCAGTTCTCATATCCTCAGGGCCAGTTCTTCCTCACCAATGCCTTCAGGGCCAGCACTACTGTGCTGCCCAGCTGAGGTATAGGGGACACTCTCCTGAGTGCTGTAGCTGATGGGGGAAGGGACCTTTACTTGTGACCTCAAGGCCAGCTCTCCCACCTGAGGTGGGAGGGACAGATAAGTAATGGGGACAGCTCTCCCATCTGCCTCAGACATTAATAAATGGTGACAGCTGGGGGGTGTCTCTCCTGCTCATGCTGCCACTAGACAGATAAGTAATGGGGACAGCTTATTTAGAGCATTTCTTAAGAAGGCTCCTGGGAACCAGGGTCCCCAAATACTGCAGGTTCCAGGGGCAGCAGAGGGACAGTGTGGCTGGGTTGGAGTCCCCAGTTGCTGCTAGTCATGGAGGTGTCACTCGCTGCTGCCTGACTTTAGAGGTTACTCTGGAGATGTCTGAGAAATCCACCTCATTCTCTTCCCTGTAGAAGTGGTTTAATTTCGTTCTTTTCACCTCATTTTATTCCCTTTTCTAGTCATTATATTTGTAATACTTTTAAAAATAGGGTTTATTTTTTGGTTGACTTTAAAACAGTGTATTCTGTGTAGTCAGCCCTCAAGGGTACATCTTTGCCGACATTTCCTCCTGCGTGGGGAGTTGCCTCTTCCCTGTTGGTGATGCGCTTTGAAGCACACATTCTTAGTTTTGATAGAGTTCCATCTGTCTATGTTTTCCTTTTGTTTTCTGTGCTTTTGGTGTCATCGTTAGGAAATCATTGCCAAATCCAATGTCATGAAGCCCCCCCGTGTTGTCTTATAATTTTAGCTTGTACATTTAGTTCCATGACACATTTTGGGCTAGCTTGTGCAGCGGTTCAAGGTAAGAGCCCAGTGGCATTCTGTGTGTGGACGTGTGCTTTTCCAGCACCATCTGTCCCTTCCTGTGGGATGCCTTTGACACCCTTGCTGAGGATCACACAGCCATCCACGTGGGAGTTCACTCTTGGGCTCCCTGTTTTAAGTTTGTGTGTCAGTTTTTAGGTCAGTGCCACACTGTTTGGATGACCAAAGCTTTGGGAAAGTTTTAAAATCTAGAAATCCAAAGTCTTGTTAGTCACTCTGTTTGATTTACCATTTATTTTGGAAAGCATTGTTTCTGTTCTGGGTCAGTTCTTTGTAAGCCTTCTTCTAGAGCAGTGGGGACATGGCAGGAAGCTCTGCCAAGGCCCTTCTGGGTGCTGCTCAGGCCCAACAACTTCTCAGGAGGCCTTGCTGCTACATAGCTGCCCAGTCGCTGTTAGGTCGGTGTCTCAGAGATGGTGCAGGGCTGCAGAGTGAGGGGGTGGTGCAGAGTGAGGGATGGAGGGTCAAGCTGTACTCCTACCAGGGTTGCTCCTGCAGTCTTGGTGCCCCCTCCTCTAGCCCCAAAGCTTCCCATTGTGTCTCTGTGGCCCTGCCATGTTCCTCTATCTTGTTTCAGCCCTGAGGTCCTCTAGCTGCTCCATGCCTCTGTGGTTCTGCTGCCTCCCGGTCACCCCCAAACTCCACCCTGGAGGCCCCACAGGCATGCCCTTCTCCACACCACAGTAGGACTCTACCCTCTCGACATTCTGGTAGGAGTTCTCATCTGACTTGGGGTCTGCAGATTTTGTTTCCTGTTTTCTATAAACATGACGTTTGGATTTGTAAAGTTTTTCTTTGTTAGTTCAGGGGCTTTCTCATTGTTTTCACTTGGTTTCCGAGAGGGACCTGGGGCAAGATGTGCTAATGTACAGAGGGACTTATACTTGTCATCAGTGTCTCTTTAATGACCTGAATTACTGACTTTTAGAATTCACATGCCTGTCCTGAAGGCTGCACCGGAAGTGCTTAGCAAAGGTTCACCTACACTATTGTCCCCATTTAATGGTTGTGGGGAGGGAAGAAGCTGAGCTTGAACCTGAAGTGAAGGTGGTACCAGTCAGGCTGCAAGAGCCACAAGACTATTGTGGGTCAGGCCAGCATGTTGTTCAAGGCCTGATGTTTTCAGAACCTTGGATAGCAGCTGGCTAGGGTGCCTGCAGTTGGCTGCCACTGGTCTGAGGCCTCCTTCCTGAAGGCCATTGGGTGAATGACGTCAGAGCTGTCCTGATGTCTCTTCCCCTGCTCTGTCCTACTGTTTGGTATCTGCTGGTTGAGGCATGCTTTCGGAATCTGGAAAGTCTTGGAAGTTATTGATAGGTTGCGGGAGATGGGAGAGGAGAGAAGGAAGGAAGAGAGAGGAGACAGCCGGGCTGTGTGAGGAGCGGCTGTCATATGGATGATGAAGTAGCAGGCTCTCCAGTATTGTTGCCTCATCTGGAGGGAACAGAACAGTTCTGTGGTTTGCCTTTTATGGAAGGGGACATAGGCTCTGGAAGTTAAGGGAGAATTTCTCTCAGGCAGAAGGTGCATGACTTGACGTGCTGCTGGTATGTGTGCTTCTGTGGCATGCTGTTGGTACCGAGCCTGCTCCTAGCACCTTTCTCCAAATGCTTGCCTAGTTCCTGAGCTGTCCTGTCTTCCTAGGAGTGTGTCCTTCAACTTAGGGAAGTCTTCTCAAGTTGAGAGTCTCTAAAATTCTCCAAATTATCCTTATTTTCACACCTTTTGTCTGGATTTCTCTGAACTCCTGGTGGAGTGTGGCACCAGGGTTCTGGTACCCTCTGTGAGCCTCCTGTGGCCTCTCAAGCTGGCCTCCTATCCCAATGTCTCCCTGTCCCAGCGTTTCCCTTGTGAAACTTCAGGAGCTGGCCAAGTCTGCCTAGAAGGTTCTGGTTCTGAGCCACTGTCACTGTGGGCAGTTGGTTGGAACCTCCTCTGAGCCTCATGCAGATGGCACACTGCCTCTCTCAGGAGTCCCACTCCAGACCTTGAGAGTGGTTTTGGGCATGGCAGGTGCACAGCAGCCTTCCCATCAGGCCATAGCTTACCAAGCTGAACTTGTGCCCAGCTTTGCTGACCTCATGGGAATCTGGATCTGACCCACTCAGACACTTGTTCTAACCTTGCAGGCTTCAAGCTCCATGGGTGGAGACTGCTCCCAGACTTAGCCAAAGCCTGTGCAGTGCCAGTGGAGCTTAGCGGGAGGGGCCCAGATCTGGTTTCAATCTTGGCCTCTTTCTAGCTAGATGGCCTAGGTCAGGCTTGTAGGCTGGGATATGGTGACATGGGTTCTTCATCTGCTCAGGGCTGAGGTTTTAGTGGTGGCTATAGGCTTATAGCTCACTGACTGAATTCTCTCCTGGTAGGCTGGGCTGCCCCATGAGTGAGATGTGCCTAAGGGAATGGGGGACACACTCCCCTCTTCCCCCATGGTCCTTTCACCCCTATCCTGACCCTCTTGCTTGCCAGCGGTATTAGTAGGGCTCTCTGCCTGTGCCTTTGTGATGTAGGCACTGTCACTTCTCTTCAGCTGCCATCCTAATGAGAAGGGACTTGGTAGCTGTGGCAGGCAGCTGGGCTGTGGGCAGAGCTGGAACAGATGCCTGGTCTCTTGTGGTACTCCTCAGGGTAGGAGGGAGGGAGCTGTGATGACGACAGCCTTGGCAGGTGGAGGTGGAGGGAGAGGAGTGCACACTGCTGGCATTTTGACCACCCTTTCACAATGGTGGTGATCCAGCTTCTCTGCCTCTGATTCTAGGCATCATTGCAAGGTGCCTGGGGGTGCCTGGCTGCATTCTGTTTGACGCAGTGTTGAAGTTGCTATAACAACACTGATTCATGTAATTGTAGCATCAGGACCCTTCTCTGGCTCTCCGTTGCACATACAGGCACACATGCTTCTGCATGCACATGATCAGGAGGCTGCAGAGGGCCAGGGGCTGGGTGTGGGTATGCCTCCCATTCTGCCATGGCACTGCACCTCAGGGCATGCAACCTTTGTATGAGGAGTATCAGGTACCAGAGGAGTGGGAAATGGTCTGCTCCCCAATTGGAGGACTCCACATCCAAGATATGGGGCTAGTGTGAGCTGTGCTCTGACTCGGCGTCTCCCATGTGCAACATGAGCAATAGGCACTGGGATGTTGGCAGATGCTCAGGCTGGGCCCGAACAGGCTGAGCCTGGGTGCATTAGGGCTTTCAAGATTGCGATGCTTGGATGTGAGGCAGAGCCAGGTCCTAGGTGCTGGCTGGGCTGGTGTGTGTACGTACACATGTGTATGGGTGTGAATGTGGGAGGAAGCACACTGGAAAGGGTTGACACATTTTTACCCTTTATTTTTAAAGAGGGGGCTGGAAAGAGAGCTAAATTGGTAAAGTGCTTGCTATGCAAACATGAGGGCCTGAGTTGGGTCCCCAAAATCCATTTAAAACATACTGGGGAATGCAGTATGTGTCTGTAATTCAAGTGCTGGGGAGGTAGAGATGGGAGGAACGTTGAGGCTTTCTAGTTAGCCATTGTAGTCTTCCTGATGAGCCCCAGACCAGAAAGACCCTGCCTCAACAACAACAACAACAACACAAGACAGACGAATTCTGAGGAACAATACTCCAGGTTGTCCTCTGGACTCTAAGTGCATGCACACATGCATGCATGCTCACCCACATAGATTGTACCCACATGCATTTGTGCAACCCCCTCCATATACTAAAAAGGGAGGACTTCATCTCAATTCCTTCAAAGTAGAACTTCTTCCTTATAGAACGCTCATAAGTGAATGAAGTCCATGTCTTTATCTCCTGGTGGCAATCACTCATACTCTCTTCTAGAACTTTCTTCCCAGTCTTTCTTTTCTTTCCCCTCCTGTGGGTTTCTGCCATGCAGCTTGTTGCTGCATTGCTATTTCTGTGCAAGACAGACAGGCCCTTCTCAGGTGTGGGTGGCTTGCAGAGATGGCCCTGAGCAGGGGCCATCACCTGGTGACTACTTTCTGAAGTGGGGCTAGCCTGGGTTGGGGAGCTGGGTTGGCTTAGGCTGTAGGCATGTAGAGCAGGGTCTGGACTTGTGGTTTGTATTGATGAATGGAGGGAGAACATGGCCTAGGGTTGTCTTCTTTTTTATTGTTTTTATTGAGCTATATATTTTTCTCTGCTCTCCTCTCTTCCTCCCCCCTCTCCTTCTACCCTTAGGGTTGTCTTCTTAACAGCTTCTGGAACATTTCCTGGCAGCATGAGTATGATTCATCATATGAAGCCCAGACACATAAGCATCCCCCAGAGTTTCACCTTTACCCTCACACCCCATGGTGTGACATCTGTGGCTTCAGTTTCCCCTTTCTGGTTGGTCTGTCTAAGAGCCAGGCTGGACCATACTGCTGATACCCTGGGGCCTTGGGCCTATTGTTCAACTGGTGTTGTCTCCTCAGGTCCATCCCACGATAGTGTCCAAGCCTGAGCTGTTCACAGCCCAAGGTGGTCACAGCCTCTCTACATAAATACCTAGCCTGGTCCACCGTGGTGCTATCCCTGAGCTGCCAGCCAAGTGCCCACATCAGCTTTGCAGTTGCAGGGGTAGAGCCTCAGAGAGTAACAATGTCCTCCTGCCCCAGAATGTGGCCTTGGACATGGGCAGAGGCAGGACTTCATTCCAAGAGCTTCTTGCCATCTGTGCAATGGACTTAAGAGCACATCAAGCTCAGAGACAGCGTCATGCTAGAGAGTGAGTGTCTCCATGACTATACCATAGGTCGATTCTCTTGCCACTGTCTACAACCCCTTCTTCCAGCCTTGAAGGTCCCACCCTGCTCTTCACAGCCAGAAACAGCATTCCACAATCCAGATGTGACTTATTCATGCTTGAAGCCACTGACCAGGGAGACAGATGTCAAGGGGATAACTTGCCATGAAGCACATGGGAAGGAAAGACCAGGAAAGGAAAAATGGCTCATAGCTCCTAAATGAATGCATCCACATAACTCCCTCCAGAATTCCCAAGGCAGGGAGGCCCACTCAAACTTGCACTCTGGGCCCAGCATGAGTCAGGTACCTCCAAACCCTTGAAAGCCCCTTTCTCCTTCAGGGGGATATGCCTGCAGCTATCCCTGGCCATAGAGAAGAGTGGGCAGAGGCTGGCAGCAGACCACCAGTGCCACAATCCCCAGAGACCACATTCACCTACCTGCTTCCCCATGCTAGGATGGTCCCAGCTGCAGGTTGATGGCTGTAGTCAGCCTCTGGGAATACCCACTTTGACCCAACAAGATCTATTGTGAGCAAAACCTCTGAAGGTGCGTGTGGCCCAGGCAGAGCCCTGTGGCCTCTGCGGGAGGATGGGCTGCTCACTCCTGGCCTCCCAGGTTTGGGCAACCCCTGTGCCACTGCCTAGTAGGGAGGAAACTCAGTGCTCCATGCACCTACTCCTACCCACTCTCCATTGGGAGCTTCTAGATCACAGGGACAATGATACAGAACACGCTGAAGATGACAGAGGACACTCCACTTTCTAGCCTTGGTGGCACACTTACCTGATGCAAAGTGTTCTTCCTAGTACTCAGAAGCACGAACACACTTGCCCACACTAACATACTCCCACAGGTCTGCAGATGAGAAAATGAGACACACCAACACTTCCACAGCTTAGAAAATGAGGTGTAAGATGAAGCAATAGGCTCCATAGCTTCATCCTGGAATCAGAGACTACTCTGCTTGTTCTGGATAAAAGAGGGGGGCAAGACCAAGGGCCTTGGAGTCTAGGACTCAAGGAGTCAGGATTTTCCAGGGCTCAGGCTGCCTCCTGACTGACACACTTGTGACTTGATCCAGGGCATGTGACTCCAGGGATTTACCAGCTGTCTGGGGGTAGGTAGAAACTTTCCTTCAGGCGAAGCCTCACCTGCATGTGTGAGCCCTGTCAGCCCATGCTCTGGGTAGTAGAAATGAACAGTCAACTGGTGAGCTCTGAGTGTGTCTGCTGAGGCAAGAATGGAGGAGGAAGGTAGAAGAGCACAGCGTGTGTGTGTGTGTGAGAGAGAGAGAGAGGGGGGAGAAAGGTAGAAAGAGCATGGCATATGTGTGTGAGAGAGAGAGACAGAGAGAGACAGAGAGAGAGAAAGAGAGACAGAGAGAGGAGGAAGGTAGAAAGAGCACGGCATGTGTGTGTGTGTGTGAGAGAGAGAGAGAGAGGAGGAAGGTAGAAAGAGCACGGCGTGTGTGTGTGTGTGAGAGAGAGAGAGAGGAGA
>LOJH01046600.1:0-13370 GCA_001685095.1 Ellobius talpinus
GTTTAAAAGAATACAGTTTCCGTGTAATTATTTCGGGGTATAAGCTAGCCTTGCTGGAGCCGGGTGGGACAAAAGCAGGCCTGCTCTCCCCTTACACTACACCATCCATCTCTGCCTACATTCCCAAGTTGTATATACTGCATGGATGAGCAGGGCACCCATACCTGTGTGAGTCTGGATGACACACTGAATATCAGTCTCTTGACATGGTGCATTAAGATACGAAGAGAAAGACGATGGCGGTTTCTGTTTTCCTTTCCTTGGCTCGTCCTAAGAACATTCCACAGAACAGACTGGTACGCCCCCACGGGAAGGTCTACCAACAGAGCCGCAGAGGACAAACCCAGACCAAAGAAGGAAATGCAAGCAAGTCTTTGCTCTTTTGTAGTCTTGGGCAAAAGTCCAAAGTTCCTCTCTCCCAGATACTGAGTAGCGATGCTTCAGGGGAACCTCAGCCTCAGGAGTGACATTTCCAGGCAGCAAGCCCACGGTCTCTAACACTGACTATAGTTCTTCAGTTTAATATACCTTTCAGAATAGAAAGAACAAGAGGTCCCTAGATTTCTCTCCCAGTCTTGACTATGTCAGATTGGGATGGCAATATTTTCTGCAGGAAACACAGACATTCCAGTTTGGGAGAGCATCTTAGTTTGGGTTTTTATTGCTGTTGCTGTTGCTATGATAAACACCATGATCAAAAGCAACTTGAGGAGGAAAACATTTATTTAGCTTATACTTCAGGGAACATTCTATCACGGAGGGAAGTCAGGATAGGAATTCAAGCAAAAACCATGGAAAAATGGTGCTTACTGGCTCCATGCCGGGCTCATGCTCAGAGAGCTCTATTTATTTATTTATTTATTTACTTACTTACTTACTTACTTACTTACTTACTTACTTACTTACTTACTTACTTACTTACTTATTTATTTATTTATTTATTTATTTGGGTTTTTCAAAATAGGGTTTCTCTACGTAGCCTGGTTGTCTTGGAACTCACTCTAAAGATCAGGCTGGCTTCAAACTCAGAGATCTGCCTGCCTCTGCTTCCTGAGTGCAGGGATTAAAAGTGTGCATCATTACATCTGGCTCAGCTATCTTTTTCAATGCAGCCTGACTGCCTTCAATTGGCCAGGCCTTCCCAACCGATCTACAGTTAGCAAGCAAGAAAACTCTCCACTGACATGCTCACAGGCCGAGTTGGTTGAGGTGATTCTTCAGGTGAGGTTCTCACCCCAGGTGACTTTAGGTTGTGTTAAGATGATGACAAAGATTACTCAGGACTGTGGGTCTCTCTCACAGGATGGGTCTGGCAAAATGGGTAGATGTCTCTTATGGGAGAAAGCGGGAAAAGCCCAGATAAATGTTCGTTTTCTGAATCATGAGATGCTTAACTATCCTTGACTTGTCTGTTTATTTATAACACTGGGGAATGAACGCAGGGCTCTGCACATACAGTGCATGTGCTCTACCACTGAGTTACCTCTGTAGCCCTCCTTTTACTTTGATTTTTATTATTATTACTATTATTATGTGTGCGTGCATGCGTGCATGTGCGTGTGTGTGTGTGTGTGTGTGTGTGTGCGCGCGCGCGCGTGGTGTTTGGGGCTGGGGAGTAGGTAGGCCTTCGTGAGCCGTGGTGTGTAAGTAGAGGCCAGAGGACAACTTTTGGGAGTTGGTTCTTTCCTTCTACTGTGGGTTTTGGGCATCAGACTCAGGCAGCAAGCCTCTTTGCCCACTGAGCCATCTCACTGGCCCTATGTTTTGTTTTGAGGCAAGGCCACGTGAAGTTACTCAGGCTGGCCTTTCAATAACTCTGCAGCTCAGGCCGGTCTTGAGTTTGTGTCGGCTTCCGGAAGAGCTGGGGTTACGAGTCTAAGGGCACAAGGTCAAGCCCCAGGGCTTTTTACATGAAGCCCTTGAGGGCCTGAGCCCTCAACATATAGAATGGAAGATATGGCAAGCTGTATCTACAGATGACATGAGATGGGTATTTGTTAGGTGAGGCGGGCTGCCTAGCAAAAGTGACTGCCCCCAATTAACACATTAGGCATTTCCTCTGAGACTACTGGAGATGACAGGAAGCAGAAAGGTCCAAACAGGCATACCTACACAGCATGTAAGGTCATTCTGAAATCTGAGTGTGGCTCATTTCCCAACGCAACCTGAACTTGGTGAGAATAAAGTAATTCGACCTTCAATGCCAGTCCAAGTCCCTTTGGTCTTAGAAATATAGTGAATAAATTATATAATAACAATGATAATAACAATAAAAACTAGTCCTCTAATCCTAGCACTTGAGAAGCAAGGGAGGGGAATCTCTGTGAGTTCAAGGCTATCCTGGTCTACACAGTGAATTCCAAGCTAGCCAGAGTGACACAGTGAGACTCAGTCTCAAACAAAACAAAACAAATTCACAAAACAACAACAAATAATGTTAATAATTATCCTCCAGAACAGAGCAGAATTTCCCTTGAGGCGCTAATCCCCCATCCCAGCCCCCACTTTCTTCTGTTACTGAGAAAATAGTTTTTGTTTCAGATTCTTCATGTAGTTAGTCCCAAGGAAAACATCATGCTTTTAGCTTGGTGCTGTCTGCACCGCTAGGGAAAAACGGACCTTCTTTCTAAAGTTTAAACTTGCTCTACTTCCTGCCACACAGGGGGCCCAGAAGTAGCAGCCCGCCCGAGCATTGGGCTTCCAGGCAGGCACACTGTGAGTGGGAGCAGTTGGGCCAGGTACCACCTTGGAGGCAGCTTCTGGTAGCCTGAACCTGTGTCTGTCATATTACTGTAGCCCAGAGAAAGGTACTCTTAGGAGCTGATGCTTCTGGGGCTGGTAGAATGATCTCTTGTAACTTAGCAGAGAGATGGGAAAAGCTGAGGGGACAAGACCCCGGAGCTGGAGGAGGGCGGTGTAGCAAAAGACCTCGGGTCTTATAGGATCTCATCCCCCCCACCACACCCCGGTGGTACACTCTCCTTTTATAGATGAACCTGAAATCAGCTGTCTGGGGGAAGCCAGTCACTGGAAGAAGCAGGACCACACTGATTGTCTTACTCTGGTGTGCTATCAGGTCACAAAAATTTAAGGACCCTCGCTCTCTTCCCTAGGGGTCCCAAGTTTATCTCTGGTCTGGACTCTCAGGTTACATCTCTGCTTTCCCACGTGACAGGCAGATCAGGAACCTCTAAACCCCCGCCCCAGCCTCCAAGTAAAACCTTTCCCCTAGAGACCGCCACAGCTAGGGCTCCGGCCACGCCCGGGCTCCGGGCTTTCGGTGTGTGTGTGGGGTGGGCAGCTTTCCGAGGCTTTGCGCTGTGACATCAGCCCTGTTGTAGTGCAGTGTGCAAAGCTTACTGGTTGGCGTGGGGGCGGGAAACGCCTTCCGGAGGGAGGAAACAAAACGGCGCGCAGTCGGCGCAGCCAGCCACGGCTTCCCAAAGTGCTGTCACCCGTGTGCCTCCCAGCAACTGCCAGGTGAGTGCGCCCCCGTATCGCTTGCCTCGGGTCCCCGCTGCTACCGGTTACCCGAGTGCCTGGGATGCACCCTGCACCTATTGGTCTTTCGCGTCCCGCCGCAGCCCTGTCGCTTGCAAAAAAAAGTTTGTAGGAAAAGTGACACCAGGAGGGAGGTGGTAAGATGTGGCCGTAGTTAGCCCGGCAGTGCTTCCCTTTCCTGAAAACGCTGGATCTCTTCCCCATTCCGGGATTTCCAGAGCAGCTGGTTTTCGCGTGCCCTAGACCCAGGGTGACCTTGCTTCCCCGCCGCCTCCACCGCCTGCAGGTCCCGCAAAACAATCGGCGATTCTGTGGGCCACTAACACTCATTGTAAGGCTGAGGGATGAGGACATCCGTGCCACCCCTTCCCTCACTCTTTTCCTGGGAGAAAGTGCCCGTAAGTGGGAGGGAGCAGCATCTGGCTTGGTGGCCAAAGAGCACAGGTATGGATTTTATCATTCCTGAAAGAACCAGATGGAAGCAGACACCTTGCACTTCCCCGCCCAAGTCTTAGTGCTGGGTGAAGACTGGATGCTGAGATCTCAAGGAGCCAACAGTCACTGTTTCTTGAAAGCTGGGGACCAGAAAGGGCTCCAGAGAGTGAGCACATTTAAGCAAGTTGGCAGTGCCACCCAGCAAACTGTTAGCAGGCAGGTGTTTCATCCAAGCGGCACAGGCCTGGGTAAATTCTGCACGTTTCTGGTGCTATACTGCTGTGATCCATCAGAGCAGAGTTCTAGACTGTGAGCAATTACATGAAGTCAGAGCCATCCCACCCACCTCCTGCTTTGTGGGGTGAATGAATGGACAGCCCCTCCCCACACTGAGAGGGCTCTGCGCTTGGTTACCATCATAGTACGTGCAGGGTGTCCACTTGCCTTTGGTGAACACTTAGCATGAGAAGTGCTCTGGAATCTCGGTGACAGGGTATCCGAAAGGCAAACAAACTGAGTTTTGACTTGGATTTGACAGTACACAGATGAACTTGGACAAGTGACAGCTCGGTTTCCTTCTGGGCCAGTATTTGGAGAATATCACACACACACACACACACACACACACACACACAATCTGTGACACCCTGCTCTCCTCTTGCTTCAGAGTTCCTTGCAGAAGCTCTGTTGACTGGAGCTGCCAGCAGCCTGTTACCTCGGAGATAGGTTGGGGATTTCCTTCAGGACTGGGTGCTAAATCTTCCTTCATGATTCTGCTTCTCTCCTCCACTCTCTACTTAGGAGCCCAGGCTTCTTTGTTGGGGAGAGGCTGGCCGAAGCACTCCCTAGCCCGCGTTTACCATTCCCTTGGAGGATCCAGCTTGGCACTGCACAGAAACCCTTTGCCTTGTCAAGGATATCCGGGGCGGGACAGACAGACAGGGAAGGAAGTTTATCCTGCAGAGGGTGTGGTGTTGGCCTGAGGTGGTGGAGGGGACAACTGTCCCCAAGGCTGAGGGCTTAGGGAGGGTCTCCTGCTCTGTGACTACCCTGCTAAGAAAATGTGGAAAAACTGCCTCTCGTCTGTCCTAGCGTCAGCCATTTTGGCCCAGGTGTTCTAGAGTCAGTCAGTTCTTACTGGGTCTGAGTTACAGGCTGAGAGGACAGTGTTTGCACTTGACTGATGGTAAGTCAACATTGAGTGATTGAAGCTGGCTACGGGGGCACGTGTCTGTAATCCTAGGACTTGTGAGATGACGGCAGGAGGATCGCAAGTTAGGGGCCAGCCTCGGCTACTTATTGGAGCTCTATCTCAAAAAAAAAATCAGTCGACTGTCGAAGACTAAATGAATGAATGGAATATGTGTAGTCGTGGATAAATCACCAACTGGCTCTCCCCTAACAGTAGTGTTCATAAGTTTTTATTCCCTGTGGGTCTCCTGGTGGAGAAAGGAATTTAGTTGCGAATTAGGTGGGCTCCTAAGGTTTAGTTCTGCAAGCAAAGCTCACTGGGCAAAGGTGACTTGATAAAAGCCTGAAGGAGGCATGCGTTAAGCCCCAAGAGATGCTAGTGGCAAAGAGTCCCCCTTCCCTTTTCATCTCTTTGGCATTATACAGGCACATTGGCAAATGCTCAGAGGCACCAAACTGATTGTCTTTCCTTAAGAGTACCTACAGCACGCAAGTGTATGTGCCTGCTGCTTGCCAGCAGGAGCTAAACTCCTCACCTGGGCTGTCTGGGATGTTGTTCACTGGGAAGGAGCTGATGCTGGCTATTTCTGCAGATGGAAAGGTTCAGCAGTGCTAGAGACTATCTCAAGGCTGCAGCTGGTCTCCCAAGGAGCTCCTGCTCAAACATAGGCCGACTGCTCCAGCAGCCACTGCTTTTCTTTGCTCCCTCACAGTTCCTCATTCCAGGTCACCTAAGGAAATGGGGGTCATTAGCTGTATAAGATGCTCTGTCGTGACAGCTACTTGAAAGCAGACAGGGCTTCAGTGACTGCAGCATGGAGGGGGACGTGGTTAGAATGGCTGACCTCTAGGTTTTCACTCTGCTGGGTGGCTGAGGGCACAGGGAATCACTTCCCAGATGTACTTTCATTCCACCTACTACAGATCTGTGTATTGGAGTCATGTTTTCAGGAAAGCATAAAAAGAGGCAGCCAGAGTGGGGACCCCACCACCACCAAGAGCTGCTGCCTGAGGAATGAGAGGTAGCAGCTTGAGTCCCAACAGGAGCCTTGCCTGCTGTTTCCCCTCATCAGAATTTTATATGGTAATGACGTGGCTTGGACTACGCAGCTCCCCAGGAATTTGCCTGACGTCAGTGTAGAGTAATTCCCATGTATGGTAAAGCGTGTAAATACGAGGCAGCCAGTGTCTCCAGACTCTGGTATTTCCAGTGCTTCCCAAAGTCAAGCTGGCTGAGTCTGAGTAAGAAATAGAAGGCTCAGGGCTGGAATGTAGCCCAGCAAACAAGGAGGTTCCCACCCCAGGGGGTCTGGGTATTCTGCAGACAGGGAGGCGTGGGCTGGATCTTCCTGAGAGGTCAGCTGCCAGCAATGTGTTTGTAAGGCCTACGTGATCATTTGTTTTCCTCTTTTAAAAATTAATCAAAAGCATTCAGACCTCTCTGTTCAACACAGGGCACAACCAACTGTCTCCACTCTCAACATCATTCCAGACAAAAGTAAATTCGATTTGATCATACCATAATTATAAGGTTTCCTGTACTCATTATGAAATACTTAAGGAAGTCTGCGGCTGGATGTAGCTCAGCAGTAGAGTATGCACCTCGTCATGGGTCCCTGTTTCCATCTGCACATATGGCCATCAGATTTCTGAACTTCAAGGGTAGAGAGCGGGATGGGAGGGTCACGAAGTGAGGGAGGCTTGAACACTCAGTTACAGTCACATCCTGGGGGACCTGGGACCTGGGTAATGGCAGCTCAGTGAGGGTTGACCGACTTCTCAGAGGTGAGCCCTATGCAAAGATCTAATGAAATCACTTTTGGGGGGACCCGTAAAGCTGAGACTGAACTCAGTTTTTGGGTGTCCCCTTTTTACCGGGGACCTTTGTCTTCAGGGTATGGCTGCTCCTTGGGTGCTCAGGTGTCACCTCTAAGATGCAGGCTCTATGGGTTCTGAACTTGCTCCGCCTTCCCTCTGGTTCTGTCCCTGGCTGTTCTCTGGGCTTGGGGGCATGGAAGAGACAGCTGCAGGCTGGAAAGAATGACAATACTCTTGTCTACCTGGCAGGTTCCAAAGAGCTCAAAGAACTTTTAGCAGCTCATTTTGACCCAGATAAAATAAATACCTAACAGGTCTCTACCCGACTAAGAAGGTGGGGACATGTGCCCCGAGCCTGTCACAATCTCTCTTTTGCTGGAGGGAACAAGGGATTAAGGAGTCGGAGAGATGAGGTTTTTCCATTGGAGAAAGACGTGAGGTGACTTGTCAAGTGTTTGATGAGGGAGGCCCTCATCTGAGCATAGGTGGCTGACAGGCTTAGAGCCCAGGTGATACTTTTGACCTGAAATATGACCAGCTGAATCTCTCACCTCTGTTGATGTACCCCATGCCCACCCATTCCTCTACTGCTATAAGGGTCACCATCTTGCAGCCTTTCACGACTGAATCTCTGTATAGCTGGGAATGGGACAATGAATCAGAGCAGTAGACTTGAGTTAACTGTGTCTAAAGAGGACAGTCATTGCCTTCCAGCCTCTAGTTAGCTCTGAGGATCTTGACATTTCAAGTGAGTAGCTGGTGGGGGATGCTCAGCCACTCAACAGAAAATTCAGATTTTATTCTCTGTTGAGATTATCAAGATAGTTAAGTAGGTCAAACAGAACAGAGACTACAGTCCCAAAGGAAACGGGACTCTCTGAATGAACCTACTGTGGATAATACAATTATAGAAGACAGTAGTGAGTTGTTTTCAGATAGTCTTGTGAAGCCCTAAGATGTCCTAGAACGTGGTAGCAAGGCCAGGCTGGTCTGGATCTCAACAGTAATCCTCTTGCCTCTACTTTCCAAGTGCTTTCCATGTGCTACTTTGCCCAGCAGCAATGATTGGTTCGCCCAGAGCCACATACCAGAAAGTCTGATGTAAGACACAGGTCTCTGCCTTCCCTGCTAGGAATCACAGGCCGCCAATGGAACTGGGGAACTAAACTCTATGGAAAGAGCTAGTCCCAGACTCATTAGCTGGGCCTGCAGACAGCTCAGGAGTTCCTGATTTCTATTTGGCCTGTTGCTTCTTAAGTCTTGCTTCTTCCATATGTGGACCAGCAGGGAAGGAAGGAAGGAAGGAAGGGAGGGAAGGAAGGGAAGGGAAGCCGGCCATCCGGCCCCACATCTGGGCTAAGCTGTAGGTGCCAACCAGAGGCATGCCCTCTATAATACGCTATCCCTTTTGCACATTCTTATCCAATCATCATAATATGGGGAGTGCTCCATTTTAGGGCTAAACAAATGAAGTTGAGAGGAAAAAGTGCCCACTAGGCCAGGAAGAGGTACCCTGCACTGTTTAACCCCTGCTCCAGTTTCCTAAGTGCTAGGGACAGCTTCCTACAGGTCTTCAGTCCCCTAGAACTGGGAAGGCGATTGAGAATGAACCTCACATCCCTCTAAGCCCTCAGCAGACTAAGAAACAGCTTTCCTTTTAAGGCAATCTAGCTTCCCAACATAGGCGGAATTTGGCTGTTGACAGAAGAGGCTGGGCAGAAAGGAAGAGGTGGGGTGAGGGGCCTACATCACCTCCCACTGGAAGGAGGTGGCCACCGATCCCTCCAGCTGGGACTCTTCACACTCAGGGTCCCCTGAGGGGTCCCCATCTAGGCAGAGAGTGTAGAGCATGCTTCCTGACTAGGCATTGTTTCTCCTTTCCTTCTTGAAGCCTGGGGTTCCAACCAGGTTCCCAGCTCAAGGAATGACCCAGCCAAGGGACACCCTGAGCCAACCTCATGCACTGACAGGTCCTCGGCTTTCACCCCTTTCCCCGCCCATGGTCCTGATTCCCCGGAGCCCTGCTGGATACAGCCCCTGACTCAGAGCCAGGGAGAACAAGGGGACATCTGTATGGAGCTGTGGGTCTTCCACAGCAGGAGAAGGGCTTTATGTCTGAACAAAACACTGCCTGGAACGGCTTCCCACCACGTGGCTAAGAGACTTTGCCTCCCTTAGGGGTGTCCCTAGGGACATGAGCATGTCTGTCCTCTACCGCTTTAGGGGGTTGTACAGGAAGGAGACCCTATCTTGATGAACTGCATGTCAACCCCATGCAGCCACCCTTAAACATGCTCTCCCCACAGCCTGATGACTGGGGTCCCAGAGGACAGAAATGCTTGGGCCTCTGTTAGAATCCAGATCCCCTTCCTGCAACTGTGGTGCTATAAGCCCAACCACTCTGAACCTGGTTTTCCTTATCCGAAAACTGGGCCTCTAGTCTATTCCTCAGAGGAGAGCTGCCTGAACAGAACTTGGGGTCCCAGAGCCAGGAAGGAGGGGAGGTGACTGACAATTAGACAGTGGCTTATGTGCTCTTCTTGCTGAATTGCCCTTCCCTTGCATGGGTTCGCAGCCCAGTACTGGTTCAGCAAGTGCAGTTAAGGCCTGGAGTCCTCAGGACAGAAAGGGGATGAAGGGGTGATGAGAGGTTGGGATGGGGAGTGGCCTGGGGAAGGTAGAGAATCTACCTGCAGGATGTGTGAGCCCGTGGAGCTGAGGTCAGCCCAGGACCCTGATGAAGGAAAGTGGGTGTGTGCAACAGGAGATAGTCTCCCCAGATCTTCTCTGGGGACACAGTGCACCCAGCCTCCGCCCCAGCCTCTCCTCTATTCCAGCTCTTCACAAAGGAATGGTCTGAGGTTTTCTTCATGTTAGGCTGAACTAGGCACTCGGAGGGTTGAACAAGGGCGAAATTGACAGCTTCGGTCTGTGAGCCGAGAGGAACCAGCTCTGGCCAAGCTGAGATCTGCAAGGCCATGGGCAGTGTTCTGATGTCTGGTGTCAGGGGCATCGTTGGTTTCTGATGTCAGGGGCTGTTCTGTAAGAAGGCTGGAAGCTGCTGGGTGGGGATGGGGTAGAAAATGTCAGGACCACTCTGAATACCAGTGATGTGACTGTCAAGTGGCTTAATCGATGAAGAGAGTTGGTTGTTTGTGTAACTAGCACTCAGAAGCACCCTGAACTATAGATTTGGCTTAAACTGCTTGTTTAAAGACATCATTCAAGACTCAGTTTACTTAATCTCTCAGTTCTTTGGACTCACTTGCCCCTTGCTCCTGTCTCTTAGGGTGGTGGTGAAGGGCACTTATTCCCAAGAAGCTCTCTCAGAAGATAGGATCACCCTCTCTCCCCGAGCCCCCAGGAATTCATCTCCCACTGGTCTCACATGTAACTAAACAATAACTTTGGCTGACTGGGTTAGGCCCAGGTCACATGTCATGGCTGAACATGGAACTAGTGACTGCAACAGATGTATTCTTCCAGGGGTGGTCATGGGTGCAAGGCAGCCAGGCAGGTGGAGGAGCCGGGTGAGGTGCCAGTGGACCCTAAAGGGCACGGTATACAGCACTGTGGTGAGTGAGTTAGCCGTGGAGAGCGGATGGGACACAACTTGGGAAAAGTGAGGAGCCCCACCTTTGCTCATTTACAGACATGGAGCGTGGTGATGTCACCACCAGCAAAACGCAGAAGTCAGGAAAAACAGTTCAAAGGAGGCTGTGAGTTCAGACGGTTCGTTTGCAAATGGAGGCACCCATGTGTGGGCTTACAGAGGCTCATCGGAAATTAGCTGAGGCTAGACCAGGAAGAAAGGCAGGGCCACAGATATGTGGGAGTCTTTGTAAGGAAGGGACAATAGATAGGGAAGAATATAGGAGACTGGGACTAGATGGAACCCCAACTTTTAGGAGGAGGGGGTGAAAATGTATCTCTCTCTTCTGCCCCAACAAACCTTTACTCCTTTTGATGTGGCAGTGTTTGGTCTCCCTAACCAGAGAGTTGGCATCAACCAATACCATTCCTACTTGGTTGGCATCTCAGCCTGTACACATTTACTGGGTCCCACTTCTAGGTCCCAGGTGCTTCAGAGGACCTGGATTCATCTGGAGCCTTAAGTTCACTCATTCCTCAACTGCTTATTGGACACCACGTGTGTGCCTGTGTGTCAGTTACACAGGGTGTGGGGACACCACGTGTGTGCCTGTGTGTCAGTTACGCAGGGTGTGGGGACACCACGTGTGTGCCTGTGTGTCAATTACACAGGGTGTGGGGACACCACGTGTGTGCCTATGTGTCAGTTACACAGGGCGTGGGGACACCATGTGTGTGCCTGTGTGTCAGTTACACAGGGCGTGGGGACACCACGTGTGCGCCTGTGTGTCAGTTATGCAGGGCGTGGGGACTCCGTGATACAGATTTGGGGGTACTTAAACATCAAACTCCTGCGGCTCCCATCCTTTTCCTTCCCTAGCCCCCTGTGTCCATGCACAAAGCCCTCAGCTTCCCTCATCCCCATGTATGTCCTCCCATGACAGCCTTGAAGAGCACACATTCCTTCCGTAGCCCTCTGTCAAAGGAGCTACAGGTGTCGTCTGCTCCTTCCATGGCTTATTTGTCAGGTGACAGGAAAGAAGCAGATCATCGGCTGACGGACGTCGATGTCCTCCTTATCCCTGCCACATGGACGCCCTGTGTCCCTGGCAAGTTCTATCAGCTGTTCCACAGTCTCTGGCTTCTGATACACTAGTCACGGAGGACTCACTGCGTGCTGGGCCCTTGGCAACCCACACTCCTCTAGTCCCCAGAAATAGTCTATGAAGAGCTTTCATTTTCAGCCCCATTTTCAAGATGCAGAAACCAAGGTCTGTGAAGTTCAAGCCCCTTGTCCAGGGCCACACAGTGAGTGAGTGGCAGGATCAAAACTGGACTGAAGAATCGCCTGGCATATGGACCACAGCTCAGAACCAACACCTAGTACATCTCCACGTTGGCCCAACCTGCCTGCCTGGAATCACCATCAGAGTCCTAGGCTGGGCCAATGCCTTTCCTAATTCCAGCACTTCAGGCATAGGCAGATGGTGCTACCAACCTGACGTCATAGTGCTAGAGGACAGTGCCCCATGTGCCAGTCTCTTGTGTTTTAAACCTTTTTGTTTATTTTAGTTTCCTCTTGTTGAGACACAGTCTATGTAGCCCAGACTAGCTTCAAACCCACCCTGTATCCAAAGCTGGCTTTTATTTAGGATTTTCCGGCCTCCATCTCTAGCGTGCTGGGGCTAAAGGCTCTTCTGCCACATCTAGCTTGTTTTGTTTTGTTTTGGTTTTTTTTGAGATAAGTTCTTTCAATATGTGGCTTAGGCTGGCCTCAAATTCCTCTCAGCCTTTTACATGTTGGCATCTCAGGCATGGATCACCATGCCCAACTCAACCCTTGCCCATCACATATGTTACATAAAAGAGAATACATAATGCCTATGTGTGTGGTTCAAAGGATAACTATTACAAAGGAGGCTTCTGAGGGTCAAGAGAAAGAGCACTGCCCAGTGCTTTTGCACTCCCCGGGGACCTCACCCTGTCCCTTCCACTGCTAGAACTGATGGCTCTGGGACAATGGATTGTGATGTCCCTTCTCTCGCCTATCTGGGGTACTTTCCTTCCACCCATATGCTCTTCCCTTGATAATGAGTTTTCCCTACTCATGAACTGTGCACTGGTTTAAGATATACAAAGCCCGCTTGATCTGCCCTTCTGATGTCCTTCTTTGTAATGAGCCCTGGTGACACCTGCCACTAACTAGCTCGCTTGCACTGCTCCTGCATGTTCTTTGTGAACCTTGTCTCTTGTGATCTTGTATAGGGTGCCAAGCATAGGGCCAACACACAGTAGCTCCCCAGTGAATAGGATGAGGTAGGAGGAGGGGACCTTCCCACACACATACATTTGCCAGTAGTGACTGGAGACTGGTCTTAAGAACAAGCCGGAAGTACTCTTCTAGGACTGGCCATCCTCTAGGAGGCCTCCCTGCCGTGGGGAGTCTGTTTTCATTTCCATGCCTCATTCTTATTTTTGTGTTCTTTTCCAGAATGCCAAACTGGGGAGGTGGCAAGAGATGTGGGGTGTGCCAGAAGACGGTGTACTTTGCCGAGGAGGTCCAGTGTGAAGGCAACAGCTTCCATAAATCCTGCTTCCTATGCAGTGAGTACCACCAAGGCCTGCTGTTGCCACCAGGGACCTGGAGAGGCTTGCCTGCCCGCCCCCCCAAGTTGGGCCTGTCGACACCCCAGGGAACTGGTCCCTGGGGATGTAAACAGCTTGACATTTGGCTGAAGCACAGCTGGGGAGGGGAACACTTAAGGGCCTCTTTGTTCCCTTTCAGAAGCTGTTTTCCAAGGGGTGAACTGGCCAGTGCTGGTGGGGGTGGCAGG
>LOJH01046602.1:0-13370 GCA_001685095.1 Ellobius talpinus
CCGCTGCCCCTGCCCTTGCTCCTGCCACTGCCCCTACCCCTGCCCTGCCCCTGTCCCGGTCAGGGCTGCCGTTGCCCGTGCCCCTGCTCCGGCCGGGGTTGCCGCTGCCCCTAACCCTGCCCTTGCCCCTGCCCCGGACAGGGCTGCCGCTGCCTCTTCCCCTGCTCCTCCCCTGCTCCGGCCGTGGCTGCTGCTCCCCCTGCCCTGCCCTGCCCCGTCTGGGACTGCCGCTGCCCCTGCCCTGTGGTGCATGTGCACACACACACACACACACACACACACACACACACACACACCCTTCTTCTCAATAAATAAGTGTAAAACACATTTTTAAAACAATAAAAGGAGTCGAGTGTGATGGTATGCATATTGGGAGGTGATGGCAGTAAGATCAGGGTTCAGGTCAGTGTCCCTAACATGAGACCCTATAGCAAAAAAAAAAAACAAATATAAAATAATGAATTCATTTTTTTAAATTCCAAAGTCATATACCATATCATTCAGTAACTTACCTTCAACTTTCTTGTCTGTCTTTTTTGCTGGTATCTCCTAAGTCCTCAAGGCATTTTAGAGCCACCCCCCCTCCCTGCCCCTGCTTCAGCCCAGGCTGATGCCTGGGCTTGGGCTCTGCTGGTGGAGTGCCTGCCTAGCACTGAGGAGCTCCACCCCACCCCAGCACCCTTGGGATCCCCAGCACTGCATAAACCCGGAGCAGTGGTACAGGTCTGTATTCCCTGCACTTGAGTGATGCTGGCCAGAGATCAGAAGTTCAAGGTCATCCTCCCAAACGGGTCAGCCTGAACTAAATGAGACCCTGTCTCAAAACAAGAGACACCTGTGAAAGTTACCTTAGCCTAGAATACAGTCATTTTCATGCGGAACCCTTTCTAAAACGTGTATTGACATACTGTGGAGATGATAGCTAGGGCTATACTTTGGGAAGCAGTGATCCGGCCATCTAACTGGTGGAGGAATTACAGTCATGCCTGGCATATGGGGTAACACATTGAGACAAGGCAGGAGCAGAGCGCACTCCGGAGGAAGTGGAGGGAAGATCAGGAGTTTGGCCAGCCTGGGTTCCATGGGATCATGCCTTAAACAATTAATCCGTAATAACAAAATGCAGTATAAATGAAATTTTCAAGAAGTTGACGGGCAAAGCTGTCCTAGAATTGACTATGTAGCCCAGTCTGGCCTCAGACCCAGGGACAATTGACCTTCCTCAGCCTTCCCAGTGTTAGGATGGCAGGTCTGTCCCACACCTGACAAGGCAGGTCACCTGAATTGCTATTTGTGAATCCTATAAATCCCATGGGGGATGGGGAGGGAGCTGAGTGGGGGGAGGGTTTTTTGGTTTTTTGTTTTGTTTTGTTTTTGCATTAAGTAACCACACACAGGGCCAACCTGTAAGAACCCTGAATAAGAACCCAAAAATAACCTTCTCCTTCATGGAAAAACTAAACCCAAATGCATTCCACTCTGACTGAGTCAGTTTCTCCTTTCTCCTCACACACCTGGAGCTTTTAGAATGGTCCTCCGAGATGGTCAGGAGAAAAGGCCATCCACCCCGGTCCAGACCTATCAGGCCCTCTGTGTCACAGCACACGCTGGCGCACGCGTGCGCGCGCGCGCACACGCACGCGCACACACACACACACACACACACACACACACAAACCCTAGGGGCTTTCAAACTGGAGCTCTGTGCCGAGCACCAGGACTAATCCGGGGAGCCCTGGCAAAAGGACAGTATTGCACCTGAGCCACAGGCTCACATTAAAACACACCTTCTAACCCGCGAGGTCTGGTGGACGCTGAGACAGGAGGATTGCCAAGTTTGAGGCCAGCCTGGGGATGAAGCCTCATCTCAGATTTTATAATCGGAATAAAAGCGCACTGGGAGTATAGTTCAGTGGTAGAATACTTGTCTAGTATGCCTGAGGCCCTAGGTTCAATCCCCGATGCTTTGATTGATAAATAATTATCATCAAACAATTGACTTTGACTCTCTGCTGATGTGTGGCTCCCTGTGGCTCGCTTTCTCTCCTGTACCCACCCTGCAACGTCCGAGGCTCTGAAGACAACAGGAATAACAACCCGGGGATTAAGATTCAATTTGTCTCCTGTTGCTCGTGACATTTAATGGAAGACTAGACAAAAACCACATTTCCATAAATACTAATTGATTGGTGGCAGATTGATCCACTGAGGTCCTTCTATTATCCGCAAGAAGCTGAACTCAGATACAAATTGCTGGCTCTGGGTTTTGCCTGGAGGTTATTTTACATTTCAAGGGAGCCTCACAGTTGAACTGGACCTGTGAAAAATGAACCCAAACAAGCTGGCAAACAGTTTTCAAATTCTCTTCTACCCACGATATTTGCATCCCTTCTGCTGATATTTGTCAACTGTCCCTAGGCCCCTCTATCTGTCATCTTCTCCCACGCAGGACAGCCTGCCGCAGTGAGGGACCATCTATTTGCTCCTTGTTCCCTAATAACAGAATTTTATGGCGACTTTCTGAAGGAAAGGAAGCCATGGGCAGAACGAACCTCATCAAACCCACCAACTACTTGGCCTGTTGAGATTTGACCTTGGACTGGGCTAAACTTAAACAAAAACTTAATTCCATGTCTAAGAATTACGGGTACCGCAAAGCATATATTCATAAACAAATAAGTTAATTCTGAGAAATGTCCGTTGTCATCAGCCATATGAAAACCCAGAACCTTCTGCTTAAAATGCTGACATTTGAACTAGTTAGGCTTACAGAAAAAAAGAAATGCCCAATGTATACACGGTTAAGAATTCCTAGCAGACATCCACCTCCAGGGTTCTCATGAGCTCACGGAAATGGAAAGTGATACTTAATTGTCAAAATTAAAAAATTCTCAGAGGCACAAGTGCAAGACAGCTTCCTCTTTTTCTGTTCTGCTCAGTCTCTGGGGAGTGAAAGAGTTTTTGGGGCTGTTGGTTCCAAGAAACGGTTTGACTGCTATGAATAAGAAAGTTGTTCAAATCATTCCCTACAGACACGGATTAAGCTAGATACTCGGTAGTAAAGCACTAACCACCGCTCCGGAGATTCCGTTCGATTTTCCAGTCGTGAGGACTTGGATTCAGCCAGCTGAGTGTTTTTTCTCTCACTAACAAAAGCATACCAAATACTGTCTCTCCGCATTCGTGACAGCGGTTTAATCTCACTTCACTCTTCCACAGAGGTTTGGGGTGGCAGTTTGATGAGACACTTTGTCCACAGTCTATCTGCGCCACAGCTAGGTTGCTGATGGGATCCTAGCATTATATTTTATGGGTCAAATTTATGAGGTCAGGAAAAGCGAGGCAGGGTAGGAGTTGATGGGGGAGTTGAAGGTTGATGTCTATGCTGCCACCTGCTGGCCATATGAGGAAATACACAGGGAGGGAAGAAAGCATTCTATTTGTATTCATAGACTATTTATATTCTGGTCCATAAATGCTTCTTTGACTAGGGAAGGGAGCTCACAGACCATTTAGAGGATATTGCAAAATCTTGAAACCTGTCTTCAGAAAAATAAAATAATGCACACTCTCTATATTTTTTAATAAAGTCTTTTTAAAGATTTATTTAATTTAGTTTATGCCCATGAGTGTTTTGCTCACATGATTGTCTGCACACCACATGCATCCCTGGTGCTCTTGGAGGTCAGAAGAGGGTTGTGGGTTCCCTAGAACAGGAGTTAGGAACGGTGGTCAGGCGATATGTGGGTCCTGGAATTCCAACTCGGGGCTACTGCGAGAACAAGGTATTCTTAACCACTGAGCTGCCTCTCTAACCCCCACAATATATTTTTGTAGACAAATTTGGACATCCAAAAGACCATTCATATACCTAAGCAAAGCAACCTCATTTTTGGTGCTGTGGCAAAAAAAAATAGTACAAATATAAGAAATTAGACATTCTGGAACAACAATTTGAATGCAAGATTATTCTAGAATTTTTTTTATTTACCTTAATATATATATATATATTTGCTTCAAATATAGTATTAACTACAGACAGACAGACTTTTAACCTTGTCCCACGGCCACAAACAGTTTCTTTTCTGGGGTAATGGAATGGGAATGCCTCTGTGGGCCTTCTGGGTGGTGTGCCCATGGGAAACAAGATGCTTTGGATACTCCCCACTGGAATCTGGACCACATGAGACAGGAGCAAGTGCACAAGGACCAGTCATGTGTACCTCCTGTGTTTATGTGACTTTACCCAGGGAAGCTTCCACAGAGCCATCGCCTGCCTGTAGCATTGCTTTCCTGGGTGCTGGGGATGGAACCCAGGACCTTCCTTGTAAGTGCTAGATAAGCCATACCTCCAGCCTCTAAGATGTTTTGAATGTACTCTGGTGATCTCCATATTTGGAGACTTCCCTACTCCATCCCCAAAACAACACCATTTCCCCCGTGTCCTGTCTAGGAAGAGAGACCTGCTCAGAGTCCTTAGAGCATCTGAAACTGCCCCAAAATAACCCTTCTGGGTCCTCCTTCAAGGAGAGAGTGACAGGCATGGAGTGAGGATCGACTGGTGTGGTCCAACCTGCACACCTGTCCTTTCAGCTGTCAGCGTGACCAAGATATTAACCTAGCAACACCCGCAACCCTACACACAGCTCATGTCTTCCTTTACGAAATTAGTACTCTGTAGGGTTGGAGAGACGGCTCCACAGTTAAGAGCTCCGTCTGCTCTTCCAGAGGACCCTGGTTCAGTTCCCAGCACCCATGGTGGGTGGTTCACAACCACCTCTAACTCAGTTCCACAGGATCTAAGCCTTTTTCTGCCTCCATAGTCACCAAGCACACACACAGGGTACATAGACACAAGTGCTTCTTTTTCTTTATTTAGTTGGGTTTTTATCTTTACTCTTGCTATCATGACTCACATTCATAATAGCATGTTATTCCATCACCATACAATAGTTCAACATGGAATAGATGTCTCATTAAAAATAATAATGGGCCGGGTGGTGGTGGTGCACACCTTTAATCCCAATACTCGGGAACTCGGGAGGCAGATCTCTGTGAGTTCGAGGCCAGTACAGAGCTACAGAGCTAGTACCAGGACAGGTTCCAAAGCTACGCAGAAAAACCCTGTCTCGAAAAAAAAAAAAAAAACAATGATAATGGACTTTCTGAATAGGATTTCCATCACCCAGGTAATAATAAAAAGAAATGGCTAAGGGGATTACATAAAATTAAAATGTTTATGCATCTCAATGGAAACAATTACCAGAGTAAGGAGACAAGCTACAAAATGAAAGAAAAGTATCGCCAGCTATTTACTGGCCAAGGGATTGATATCCAGAATATGTAAAGAAAAGTAAACCCACAAAATTTCCAGCCAATAAATGGGCAAATTGTGTAAAGTTAGTGGTACAAATGTGTAGTCAACTACTCAGCTGGCAAAGACTGAATGGTCTCATGGTCTACCGGGGCTGTAGAACCGGTTCCGACCAGCCAGGACTACAAAGCAAGACCCTATCTAAAAAGGAAAACAGAAAATTGGGATTCTACCTCAAGAAAGCAAATCACAACAAACAGCAGCCAGGAAAGAAGGACACATACACCGTTGTGGTGGGGATGTAACTTGGCACAGCCATTATGGATGTCAAATGGGCATTCCATGCAAAAAGGAAGAAAAATGGAACACTACACGATCCAGGGAACCTATACAAGTGTGTGAGCACATCTAAGTCACACAGACAGAGGTAGCTGACACTGTTTATGGGAACAGTATTCATAATAGCTGAGCTACACAATTACCCAGGCTCCCATCATGAAGGAACAGATAAAGGAAGCAAGGCACATACACCGTGGAGCTTTATTCAGCCACAAAGGATGACATTGTATCATTTGCAGGAAAAGGGATGGGACCAGAGATCATCGTGATAGCTGAAAGAAAGTGAATTCCCCATATCTTCTACCTGTTTTCCTTCATAGGTAAAAATCTAGAAAGTCTATAAAAATCATGTAACTTTTCAAGATTTTTTAAGAATCCTGCATTGAAATTGTATCTCACTCCAGTATGTGTGTTTACATTTACACACATACACATACATGAGAGTAGGGTTGGGGAAAGAGCAAAACCAGGAATAGATGGTAGGGTTAAGAATGTGAGATTAACCGGACGGTGGTGGCGCATACCTTTAATCCCAGAACTTGGCAGAGGCAGGCAGATCTCCATGAGTCTGAGGCCAGCCTGGTCTACAGAGTGAGTTCCAGGACAGTCAGATCTACACAGACAAACCCTGTCTCGAAAAACCAAAAACAATAAATAACAAATAAATTAATTAAAATAATGGGTAATGGAGATGAAATATAATCAAAGAAGATGATATACATATAAAACTGTCACAATGCAGACCATTAATTTGCACAGCGAGTTATTTATACTAGTTTTAAAAAGAGGAATATGAATGTCATCCTTTTGAGGGGGACAGAGATTCCCTTGTACCCTGCGGTGTCCCTACCAGCTAACAACACCTGCACACTCCTGACACATAGACGAAGCAGCGAACTCTGCAGCGTCGCCACCCCCCCCGCCCCCCACTTCTGGGTTGCTTCAGGAGGTTTTACGTTTTATTAATGTAATAAAATGTAGCTTTCACAGTTATCTGCAGTGTGTAATTACAAATGCCTGTTATTAATATTACCAGCGTGATGCTTGAGTTTGCTTTTCCATTAATAGAAACTCTGCGTTTTATGCATTAATTATACAAAGAATTAATGATGGCTTACACGAGTCTGCCTACGTGGAGACCGTGTTGAAACCATTACACTGCCGGCCGAGTGCTCCTCTCTTTAGTAAAGGTGATGTTCCAGACAATGGCTTTAAGTGTGTGCTGCTCCTAGACAGAAGGGGATAGTGGACGAGGAACAAATGAGCACCCTCCTGTGAAAGACAGTTTCACAAGAGGACGGTGGGCACTGAGCATGCCGACTTCTAACTCTTCTTACTGATCAATTCTTGTCAAGAGTCCAGGTAAAGAGACTTGCATTTTGTCTTTATCCTTCGCAACATTAAAACTGCAATGTCAACTCCAAACTCCATGTGTGCAGGGCAGATCCACCCTGCTCTTATCCAGCCTCTCCATCACTGCAGACAGCACCGTCATTAAACTCCAAAAGCTCAAGGACTGTGGAGCAACTGCCCTGTCTTTAATTCATCCATGCCTTGTCAATTTTGCCTCCCAATCATCTCCTGAATGTTTGCAAACCGCCACCATCCTAGCCACAGCCATACTCTGGCTTGAGCTTTACCATTTATTTTACCTGAGCCCTGAAGTGGCCCGAAGCCGCGCTACCCACATCCACCTCAGACCCATTTCAAATCCAGCCTCTCACTGTAGCAAGAGGGGTGATGAGGAAACAGTGGCCTCTCTCTGCCGCAAACACTTCAGTGTTTTCTGCTGGTCTTGAGATAAACCTAACCCCCCCTTCCACAGCCCACAAGGGTCTGCCTATGTGGCTTGGCCTCTTCTATCATTAGGCTTTGGCTGACCTCAGCGACCTCTGAGTACCCCAGCACCTAGTTCCCTGTCCCAGGAACTTAGAAGAACTGGTTCAGCTCAAATTTGGTGGTGAACTTCAACTTTCAGATCCGACTCAACATTTTCTCAAGGACCCTTGCTAGGTCAAATTCCTTATTACTCTTACAGTACCTGCTACCTCTGTCTTACACTGCAATGTTATAACTGCTTATGTTAGCATTTCACTAATACCTATTCCTTCAGCTATCTGTGAATTGCATGAAGACACCATCTCTTTCTAATCCCTACTCTGACAGAGTAGCTCCCATAGATTGCAAATAAATACATTGCTTGGCTGGTTGGGTGGGCAGGTGGGTTGGTGATAGGTGGTTTGCTGGTTGCCTCCTAAGTTAGTTGCTTTGCTGGTTGGCTTATTGGTTAATTGGTTGTTGAGTGAGTGAATTAAGAAATGGATGACTTACAAACAGAACTTTGTGCCAGGTTTTATAAGAATCAGGGAGGCCAGGCTTGGAGGTTCATGCCTTTAATCCTAGCACTCCGGAGGCAGAGGCAGGTAGATTTCTGAGTTTAAGGCCAGCTTGATCTATAGAGTGGGTCCCAGAACAGTCAGGGCTACACAGAGAAACCCTGTCTTGAAAAAAAAAATCATAGACTCTGACACCAGACTGCCTGGGTTTTTGGTTTTGATTTGTTGTTATTTGGGGGGGGGTGAGACAGGCACTCTTCTTTATATAGCTCTAACTGTCCTAGAACTTGCTATATAGACCAAGCTGACCTCAAACTCAGAGAGCCACCTACTAGAACTAAAGGCATGTGCCCCCACTCTAGGCTGAGACTTGCTGGGTTTGAATCTGGTTCTCCTTGAACGACCACAGACACATTTTATAACGGTCTGTACTTAAGTTTCTTTAGCTGTAAGATAAAGGTCATCATAATATGTATCTTACAGTGGCTCCTTAGTTACATTTAAGTGAGCTGATGTGTATAGAGGCACACCAGACAGTGCCTGGAACATGATAACCACATATATGTGCTACTGTGATGTCATTTCACAGGACAGTCCAACTGCACCATTGCTCTGGTTAGCCATCACTATTAATGCCATCTGTAGAGACTTTTGCTTTTGCAGAACAAACAATAAGAGACTTCTGAAAGACATTTTTTAATTATATGTTTATTATTTTTTAGGCTATGTGTGTTCCTGCCTGTCCGTACCTGTGAGTGCGGGTCCTCTGGAAGCCAGCGTGTCTGATTCCCCTGGAGCTGAGTTTTTAAGTGGTTGTGAGCCACCCACCATAGAAGCTGGGAATTGAACTCGGGTCTTTTGTAAGAGCCGGGTACACTCTCAAACACTGACTGAGCTCTGGCTCAGCTTGTGCAAGGCTCTGGGCTTGATCCCTTGAAAATAATAAATAAACAAATAAAACTGGCACTCAAGTTCTGGTTCTGGGTTCTTCAAACATATGACTAGAGCAACTCGAATGACAGTAAGGATCTTCTAGAAACTCCTTTCACAAGGATGGACTGGACCTCACCAGATTCATCAGACCTAAAGGGAAGTTGGCATCATTGTTTCAGAACGGCGGGGGGGGGGTTGTTTGAACAATAGCACCCTCTGCCTTGGCCCGTCCTACAGACTGGACTCTGGCACTGAGGAGGTCACGTCTGCTGAAGGTGCCACAACCATAGCCAGCAAGTCCCACACAGAAGCCCCAGGGTGATAACGTGCCGTCTATCCCTCTCTGTTTCATTGCCAACTAGTTCCCAACTCTCTGTCCCTGGTAGAATCCTTGCTCCTTTTCTGCCCACGTGTCTCTTCCCTGGTATCTTCTAGAACAGTGGACTTTATCTCCCTTCTCAGTTTTATTGTCTTCTCCTACTCTTCCACAGGGACCTCCTTTCCCAGCCTGTCTTTGGGCCACGGACATGTTTATTGGGTAGGCTGCCCCACTCTCTGACCCTCCTGCTACACGTGCTCAGGACCCTCTAGAGTCTGACATTTGACTAAAACATGCATGTAAATTTGATCTGGATCACTGACAACTATATAGTGACCCGACCCCCTTCTGTATTCAGGAGCCAAGCTGCCATCAAGGGTGACAAATGACACCTACCTAATGACCACAGTAATTCACTGTCCTGTTTAAAGATACTATTTAGCAAAGTCAAGGTTAAAACCACATAAGGAACAGATGAAGGGCTCTTTTACAGAGCCCCACACTTTGGCATACACGTCAACTACTGGGAAATAGCTAGCACTCATATATAGATCTCCAATTTTTAAATTTTCTTCCTTGAAACAGCTGCAAAATATCTAAGTGGAGGTTATTTGAGGCCTTACAAACGCTTTTCTTTAAAGCCTTCAGCTAAGGTCTGATGAGGTAGTGTGTGCCTCTTCTCTGGGCGCTTGGAAGGTAGAGGCAGAGAGATCAGGAGTTCAATTGCCAGCTCCAAGTACAAAGCCAGGCTGGGCTGCACCGTGAGATTCTGCCTATAAATCAATAAAGGAGCTAAAGAGATGGCTGAGCAGTTGAGAGCACTTGTTGCTGTTACGAAGGACCTAAGTTCAGTTCCCAGCGCTCTCATTGGGCAGCTCACAACCCTGTGTAACTCAAGTTCCCTGGAATTCCACACCGTCTGACCTCTGAGGGCACCTACACTCACGTGCACACACCCCCACACTGACACAGACACACAAATAAAAATAATAACATTAATCTTGTAAAGTAAGTAAGGGATGTAGTTCAGAGGTAAAGCAATTATCTGGGCTCAAACACAAGTACCATAAAAATAAAACCAAAAAAACAATAAAAATCAACACACACACACACACACACACACACACACACACACACGCAGGATTGCCGTTTTCATGACCAAAAACAGTAAGAGTCTGTCATGGAGCCTGGCCCATTTTAGTCTTATGCTACCATGCAATTCATCCTTAGGAAGGGAGTGTCAGTAGAGACATCCATCTGAGGGGCTACAGCTGATGGAGCCCTTGTCCAGCCTCCCCTTGAGGGGACACAATGAGGAAGGCAGGAGTCACCCTGCAATCTGTGGGAAAGAGGGTGACAGAGAAGCACACAGCGCGGTGCACAGCTGCTCAGGTGGCCTCTGTGAACCCTCTGCATAGGAAACGAAGAGGAGGGAGGCGCGGTGCCTTCAAGAAAGCCACAAGCTCGAATTTGGTGGCCCAGGATGTTTGCAGCTGCCTGGGGTGGGGTGGCGGTGGGGGAGTGGTACCTACTCAGCCAGCCAGCCAGCCACACCACTCACCCCTCGTGATCTCATCTGATTAATATGTAACCAAAGAAGCAAAAGACCTTTCACAATCTGCATGTCTCGGCAATTCTGGAATTCCTTTTAGGTTGGAAGCAATCGCCAGCAAGGCTTCCTCCACTCTGACATATTTATTCTTCCTCTTCAGAGTCAAACCATTCCAGAAGGTGAGTTAAAAAATACAGCAAAAGCAGCCTGCTTGTCTGCAGTATTTACATGGTTTACATACCCTGGAAATATGTAGCTTATTAATGACTGATTTCCCAGCCTCTTCAATAAGCGCTTTTATTAGCATGACACTCCTTAGCTTACAAGTGTCAAGCCATTGTTCCCCATGCGTGTCTCCTTTATGATATTTAATATAAAGATAGAGCAGTATTTATGTCCCTCGCAATCAGAGAACAGATTGTTTTAAGGTTATACAGCCTAGATGCGATAAAGAAAGAAAGAAGCTTACAAAATGATAAATATTTTCATTAAAAACTTTAAAACTAAAAGTTCAAAGATATGTTCTCCTCTCTTATTTCTTGTCAAAACATGACTTAAGACCCAAAACTAATCTACTTTCAATTTTATTCCATATTTCAGTGCTGTCACAGTGCTCAGCAGAGAGCATTGCAATGCGATCATTTTTTATTTTGTTGATGTTACCGACAGCTTTATTTCACAAAGCAATCTTATACTATGTCTGGCAGTAGCAGGGCATAGAGGTCAAATAGTCTATCCTTACAGGTAGAGAGCTTATTAAATGGTGTGTCTATTAAACCCGATGGACAACATAAAGAAACATTTCAGCAAATACTTTTAACATAGTTCAGTGAAGATACGGCTCAAAGGGGCAGTAAATAATTTAAACGGAGACCAATGGGAAACTCGTTCCATTTTTTTAACAGCATCTTCAAATTATGCTTCAAACAGAGTGGGTAGAGCAGAAAGAGAGAAAGAAACAAAAGCTACGGAGACTCGTACAAGTTCTAGCATTCTTGCAGGATGGCTACTTTCCCTAGAGGGTGTTGAGGCATGCAGTGCCTCAACCCAAAGCTAAACACAACCTCATCAGCAATTCTCCACCACAAAGTTCATTTATAATAGTCCAGCTAACAGGCATGGTAGCACAGCCTGTGAGCCCAGGACGAAGAATCTGGAGCTCAAGGCCAGCCTGCATTACATTAGGCCCTTTCGCTATAGAAGTAAATGAACACAATCTAGTCATAAACAATATATAATCGTGGATGAAGATAATGGGGGGGCGGTCTCATGTAGCCCTGGATGGCCTGGAACTTGCCATGTAGACCAGGCTGGACTTGAACTCACAGACAACCCCTTGGCTCTGCAAGATTTAAAGGTATACGCAACCACTCATGGCAATAACATTTTTGCTTTGTTTTCTGTTTTTTTGAAACAGGGTTTCTCTGTGTAGCCCTGGCTGTCCTGGAACTTGCTCTGTAGATCAGGCTGGCCTCAAATTCACAGAGATCTGCCTGCCTCTGCCTCCCAAGTACTAGAATCAAAGGTGTGCACCACCACTGCCTGAGAGGCAGTAACATTTTAAAAAGGCTCTTCCTGGTGCTTATTTTAGAGAATATTCATTTTTAAATTACTTTGATAGATCATAACTGAGCACTTGGGAGGCAAAGGCAGGAGGAACTCCATAAGTTCGAGGCCAACCTGGTCTACATATTAAGCTCCAGGACAACCAGAACTACATAGAGCCCCTACCTTAATCTATATCTCTCTATATATATAGATAGATAGATATGCATATCTATGTAGAGCTATATAGATATATAAATATATAGATAGATTTAGATAGAGATAGATGATAGATCGATACATATATACATACATACATATATACATACATACATATATACATACATATTATATATGTCTTTAGATCAAGACAAAAGTTTTACTTCTAAGAAAAGTGACTGACTGGAGTCTTTATGGACAATATGTATTCACTTATTGAGTAGATCTGGTATGAAAACATAGATATAGGGTTGATGCAGCTCAGACATAAAGTGCTGTTCACAATTCTCTAGGCCCTGAGGCCCATCCACACCACTACAGAGGACAAAGAAACGTCAGTGCAATTACAAAGGATTCTAAAAGAATGTATTCATATTATTTTTAATCACATGTAGGTGTGTGTATCTGCATGTCGATAGATGCACATGAGTGCAAGTGGGAGGAATCGGGTCTCCTGGAGCTGGAGTTACAGACATCTGTGGGTCATGTGACATGGGTGCTGGAAACCAAGTTTGGGTCCTCTTGGATGACAGCAAGTGCCCTTAGCCACTGAGCCACCTCTCCGGTTAGAGTGGGATTTTATTTTAGATTTCCATGGTAAGCCCTTAATTTTATATATATATATATATATATATATATTATCAATCAAACTTACCATTATTTTAATCATTATTTAGTATTTCATCCTCTGTATGCTAAAAAGGGAAGGAAGGAAGGAAGGAAGGGAAGAAGGGAGAGATAGAAAGAAAGAGGGAGGAATGAAAGAAAAGGAGAAAGGAAGGAAGGAAGGAAGGAAGGAAGGAAGGAAGGAAG
>LOJH01046604.1:0-10791 GCA_001685095.1 Ellobius talpinus
GGACGCCGTGTTCCATTTCCCCGGAGTGAGCTAGCTACTCCACGGATTCCTCGGGGCACCCTGGTCGCCCTAAATCGCCGCCAATCTCCGCCCCCTGTGAAGCCACTCGACCACTTTCCTGGGCCTTGGCTTCATGCCCACCTCCAATGGCGAGTAGCAAACCACAAAATTAGCCCCGAGCACACCACCGACAAGAGTCAGGTTGAACCTGCCCGGTAGTGAAACTTACATGGTTTCAACTACGGCACAGTAATGTTCTTGAAGTGGCCGCAGCTCAAACTACCCTTGATCAAGCTAAACTGCCCTTGCATTCAGCAGGGCATAGCAAACAAACAGCCTGCACAAACAAACAGAAGCAGTGAAACCCAGACTGCACCTTACCAGAAACTTGCCCCACCTATATACAGTATGACCCCGGCACACATGGATACCTAGGCACAGCTCAGGGCCCCACCATGGTCTCCTACTTGATTCCCTGAAGTGTCCCAGCACTGAGCCACTCACAGTGGCAAGATGAGTGTATCTACCAGTCCCTTCAGCCAACACTACTAAACTGTAAACTCTGTAAAGATTAGACCTGTACAGGAGGGGGCAGATGCCCAAGGAGAGGCGGGAGTCCACTTTCAACGTCCCTGTAAATCAGCTCCAAGAGACAGATTTTCTGTAACTGCTTTTATACGTTTTTCCCCCAGTTGGAGGGAGCAGCTAAGTATTATCCTGTATTTCATCCTTTATCTCTCTGGACTCAGGATCTGGATGTTAAGAAGGCTGAAGACAGAGCAGAGTGGCTGAAGCCAGTGGTTTAGAGAAGGGAAGAGTGGTCTCTCAGCTCCCAGCCCTAACTTTCTGCCTCTTCAATGAACTAGTTAGTACCTTGGCTCTGTCTCTTGTTCACCTGTCGCTCAAGTTCCTTCTAGCTAGCTTAGTCTAGCTTCTCCCCTGAACCAAGGCCTCATTGGCAACCGGCCAAAACCTGTCATGCTAAGAACTGGGTTTGTCCCCAGGTTGAAACTTATTGCCATTGCAGTGGTGTCAGGAGGTGGGTGCCTTTAAGTCAATTATACCATTGAGAGGGATTTGCGCCTTCCCAGTGGGGTCAGTTTGTTCTCCCAAGAGCAGTTGGTAGAGAGGCTGAGCTTTTAGCTTAAGTTGGTCTTCAAAAAGCAAGACCAGTCTCTTTAATACGCGCCGAGTAGTCTTGTATCCTACATGAGTTGAAACAGCATAAGGCCCCCACAGAAGCTGAGCAGGCACCAGCACCAAGTTCACAGACTTCCCGGTCTCCGTGGCCATGAGCCCCAAACTCAACTGTTTCTATGTCACTTGGCCTCTGTTACAGCAACAGAAAAAAATGACAGAGGGCCAACGTTTCTTCACCTCCATAAACCCAGCCTTCCACTGCCTACTCCATCCTGTAGGCGACTTTGAGACCTCCTGGCTCAGGTTCTGCAGCCTCCCAACCACCCACTCTCCCTTCTCTCTCCAAGTCAGATGCTGTCTTTCTATTATCCAACTTGACGTCATTACTAAGCCACCAATTAACCCCACAAAGCCACTGAACCGTTGCCACCTCCCACTGCCCATCAAGACCAGTCCTTCCTACTCAGGATCCCCTTACCAGATATGAATCCACTCAGGGGTCCTCAGCACTTCTGTCCCCTTTGACTCCTCAGCACTTCTGTCCCCTTTGACTCCCCTTACCAGATATGAATCCACTCAGGGGTCCTCAGCACTTCTGTCCCCTTTGACTCCCAACAGACAACTAAGGGAATGGCCTGTAGTTAGAACAGCCTGTGTGTGATTTAATTACTGGTTGTTTTCAACCTATATTTAATGAGAACTGTCTTCTATGAGTTAGCATCTCCGCATGAAAACAAAGACAGGTGTCTTTGAAAGGTTATGTGGAAGATGGAGAAGCGGTTTGCTCCTGTGAACTGCTGGCTGGAGCTTCAGGTGGCAATTTACATGGAAGGATTAGTAGGGCAGGACCAGCTCCTTGCTCATTTCACTTTGGATTTGTAATCTCAATGCTATAAAACTGGCAAGAATGCTCAAACACGGCCAATTTACTCCTCAATCGCCCTCCTCACTAGTCATTATCTACCTTCCTAGCCATTCTCAGGTGGATAATCAGCACCCTGGGAAACTGAGGACTGCATAACCCAGGGCACAGTGCAAAGAAAGCACACTGAATTTTGAGTCAAAGGTCCAGCTTTCTAGCCATGGGAACTGGGCTAAATGCCCTCCCTGGAGCTTCAGCTTTTCTCTTCTCTAAAATAAAGATCTTAATTCTAACCTACCTCTTTAAACAGTTACAGTACTAGATGAGATTGGGTATGTTAAACAGCTGTGAAATTCCCACAGGAAAAAAAGACTGTTCAGGCAACATTAGAGGCCTGCATCGGGGTTCTGTTATTGCAGTAAGTTACTATATGGTTTTTGAGTTTTTAAAATTTTTTTTTTGTCCTAATCAAAGAGACCCTCCAGTCCTGACCATTCTCTACTTTCAAGACCCTTACGAGAATGTGAGACAGGAACCAAAACAGGAGTCAGAGATTAATTGTGCAATATGAGTGGGGGTGTTTCCTCCTAACTTCAAAAACAGAGCTGGGTTGAAAACAAACCTCCACTTCCTCCATCCCTGCAGCGTGATAGATGAGGGAGGCAGTAGTCTAGCCTCCTTGCCCTAACCATGGCCTTGTTTTGTCCTCCAACCCTCCAGGACTATGGATGAAGGGGAGGCAGTAGTCTAGCCTCCTTGCCCTAACCATGGCCTTGTTTTGTCCTCCAACCCTCCAGGACTATGGATGAAGGGGAGGCAGCATTCTAGCCTGTCTGCCCTAACCACAACCTTGCTTTGATGCTAAACAGCATCACTACAAACATCAACATGCATGGAGCCATCGAGATGGTGCAGCAGGTAAAGGTGCTTGTAAGCCAAGCCTAGTGACCCGAGTTCAATCCCCAGAAACCACACAGTCGAAGAATCAACTCTTGCAAGTTGTCCTCTGATCTCCACATGAGCTCATGCTTACATGTGAACACACATCCTGCACATGTGCACATGCACACACATATCATAAACCTACTATCAGTATTTTTTTGCATGTTTATGGCTCTTAGTTTATCAACCATAGGCTTTGGACAGTCCTAGGCAAATGGTACCCCATCCTTCTGTCCTAATAAGGGATCTAAGCTAGAGTTGGGGATAGAACTTGGGAAAAATCATAGCAATCACAAGTGGCACGGTTTTATCCAGATGGAGTAGGAAGGCTTGGGGAATGGCCAGTGTAAGAGTTCTTACTACTCAAGTGTGAGGGCCAGAGTTCAGATCCCCAGCACCCACATAAATGCCAGGCAGGCAGGGAAAACTACCTGTAATCCCAGGAGGAGAAGATAGGAGACTCCCAGAGAAAGCTGAATAGCTAGACACACCCATTGGCAATCTCTAGGCTCAAGTGAAACACCCTGTCTCAATATAAGGCGGAGAACCATAAAAGTATATAACCTGTGTCAACCTCTACCCTGTACACACACACACATACACACACGTGTGTCTCTTGTGTGCCCACACATGCAAGTAAACATGCAAACACACATATATGAGAACACATACCACACATATACACATGAAAAATAAATAAAATAGCTAGCAAGAACTGGGTATGATGGAACATATCCATAATCCAACACTGGGGAGACTAATGTCTATAATCCTATCGCTGGCAAGGCTGAGGCAAGAGGATCATGAGTAGCTTGACATAAGCCTATGAAACACAGCAAGTTGTTTCAAAAGACAAAACAAAAGAGAAAACAAGGACCCACAAGCTGACTCAGCCAGTAACAGACACGTTGCCGCCAAGCCTAATGACCTGAGTTCAATCTCTAGGACCCAGCTGGTGGAGGTAAACAACCAAGCTCCTACAGGTTGTCCTCTGACGTCCACATGGCTATAGCTCTTGGACAGAGAGTTTGCCTAAAATGCACAAGATGCAGGCTCAGGTCCCTGGTGTGAGAGGAAGAAGGGAAGGCAGACAGGAAAGGAGGGATTTTAAAACAGCAATAATGACAGCTGAAAAGACAAAGGTAGGGGTGGGAATCCTGAAAGCACGTTTTGATTCCTTGCTGGTGGCCTTTGTGAATACCCTGTCTCCTCCCTGGACCCCGCCTAGCCAACTTTATCCATCCTTTGCTTTTCAGAGAAGCCTCCCTCTGCAACTAGGCGAGTAGTGTCCCTCACTTTAGAGCGCCAGTCTCCTCTCCTGCATGTAGCTTTTGGTATTTTCTCACTGGTCCTGTTACTTGACTCATTTATGTCTTAAGACTCAAGCAGCAAGAGGCATGACATCAGCCCACGTTAATCAGGCCTGTAGTCTGTGTCCAGCAAACCCCTGGCATGTGGTAGAAGGAATGTGCTCAGTGACACAGAATCTTCCCTTTTACCCTATGAAGGTTCAGTTCAAGGCCTAAGAAATAAGCTGACAATAGTCAAATTAGCAGGAGAAGAGATGCACAAACTTACACTGTGTACTGTCCCTGGGAGTCACACAAAATACAAGGCTCAAAGAAAGGGCAGAGTTTATGTTTGTAGAGCCTACCCCTCTGAGCTTCAGAAGGGAACAGGGGCCTGTAGACTCTGGAAGGGGATGCCCAAGGTTATATGAAAGAGGGGTGGAGGAAGCAGACAACAAAGGAAGTTCTCGTTCTGCAGCGGTGGAGCCCTAGCTAGCATTTCTCAGAACTGGTGCAATGGACTGATGGACTGTTCTTTTGTGTTTATTGCTTGGTGAGACTCCAGCAAGGGTGCTGAAGACAATTAGTTGCATTCTTATTGAGTAACTTCCCTTGGCCAGATAAGGGAACTTCACTGAAACTTCCTTTCTAGATTTGTGTAAATAAAGTGGGGGGGGACAGAAGTCAGCAAGACCTCAGTTCTCAGGCTGCTTCTGGGGCCTTTTCAACCTTCCAATCCAAAGCCGTCAGCATGCCAGGTCGCCATATTGAGGGTTTCCTTTCCTATTCTCCAGCAGAACCAGTCAAGTGAATGGAGAACAGAAATGACACCACCTCTAGCACTGGTCGTTATGGTGGGTTATGTGACCAGTGTTGCTGGCTTGATGGCCTGTGCCTGTAATCCCAGCACCTTTGCTTCAGACACAAGCCTGAGCTACACAGGGAGACCCTGTCTCAAACCAAGCAAGCAAAATTAAACAAACAAGCAAACGCATAAAGAGGCAAAGCCCAGGATAGTCGACAAAGCTTAGGATGCAGAAACATTTAGAACACAGTGAGCATCTTCCGTTCTCACCTTTGAATACATTAAGTTCGTAAAGAGGCTTCTGGAAATAGAGGGAACTCACCTTGGCATAGCAGTAGTTCATATTGGCATAAGGGTGTGGACCATTGGAACTCACTGTAACTCTTTGAATGGAGCCAAAGCTAGTATTATGGTCACTCCCATTTTAGAAAGCAAGAACTGGGGAGGATAGAGCCCTTGATTTACAATTACATGGGGCTATTAACTCTCACGTACTAAGTAACAGATTGAAATGCAGATTCTCTGAGGTTTACAGCCAAAGCTGAGAGCCCCCTTACAAAGGGAAGAACTGACTTCAAGTCCTAGAAAAAAGGACACAGGAAAGAGAGGGGGACTACATGGGCCCAGAGAAAAACACAGGCTAAGAGCACTGTATCTTGGGGCTGAGGCCACTGCAGGACTGTGTGCAGCGAAGTGTCATGTGACTGCTCAGCAGTGAAGACACAAGATCACGTCAAACCAGCTAACTGTCCTCAGCTTCATTATAATAACATTTCCATTCATTAGCCTTGCAAAATTGCTTGTGGGTATTATGCACGTGACACCGGGACACCTCCAGAAAAGCCCCACATAAAAGCCAGAGAATGACAAATGCTATTCCAGGAAAATTACTACCATTCGTAGGACTTCCTGCCTTCCCCCCTTACCCAAGTAAGCCTCCCCTCCGTTAATGTTTGTTCCTGAGACACCAGCCAGAAACCTGGCAATCTGCATTCTTTCTCTGAGAATCACAACAAGATCTTAAGAACACCGAGCCAGAGTCTATGAGCTCTGCAGCCATCCTTACAGTCAACAGTAGTCAGTAGCAAGACCAGGGCAGAAAGAGCCAGTGAGTGCTCCCCCCGCCCCGCCCTTCTCAGCCCTCAGCGAGTCTCCTCTGCAGTTCACAGCCATCTTCAGCACCAGGACCGCAGGTATAATGCTTAGTCACCCAGCCCTCTAATGTTCCCATGTTCAACCTTGAGAGATTCATCTGTCCAATCCTGCTTTCTATAATTTTCTAGAAGACTCATTTAAGGAGGGGTTTGTTTTCCAGTGTTCAAGGCCTTTGTGAAGTACTGGTTTCTAAAGCTGCCATTGAGTTCTGTCTTCCTCTGGCTAGATGGGTCAGTTAGAAAAATCAACTTTTTTTGGTTTGACTTTTTCAATTAATTGACAGGTTTTGTTATGACATTTTCATACACATATGATTATGCTTTGTTCTTATTCGTCCAAGAACTAAATTTTTGAAAATTTCTTTTTCCTGAGCTATAGTCTTACAGTGTAGCTTTGAAACTGAGGTCTTCCTGCCTCAGTCGCTCTGATCCTGCATCACAAGCATGTTTATGCCACCATGCAACCTCATGACTCTTATGGTTTAAATAAGATGCTGCAGATTCCCTGAGGGGCGCAGCAGCAGAAATGCTGCAGGTCCCTGAGTGGCGGGCAGTGGGCAGCAGGCCATTGAGACCATACCACAGGTGCCCGAGCAGCGGGCAGCAGGTCTAGAGACCACAGTGGGCCATGAAGGCAGCCGGGTCCCAAGCAAGAAGCCCCCAAGTGGCCCACAGGCCATGAGGGCCAGCAGGTCCTAGGCACCGAGCTGTGTGGTAGGTGAGAGACCGAGAGGGATAGGCACGCCATGCAGAGGAAGTGGGTATTTATTTAGTGGGTTATGAAGGGGTAAGAGAAAAGGAGAGAAGGGGAATGGGGGAAGAGAAGAGAAGAGAGAGAGAGAGAGAGAGAGAGGAGAGGAGCCACAGCAGCAGCTATCTCTTTGAGAGAGAGGAGAGAGACGGAAAGGAAAGACTGCATGCAGGAAGGAAGATCTGCCTGCCTTGGCAGTGGACAAGGTGGGGAGGGGAGTTTGCCTCTTTAAGGGACAGGGCAGACCATTACAGTGACCATGCCTGGTCAAAAATGAGTCCTTTTGCTGAAAGAAACTTCCATGCATAACCTACACATTGTCTGCCACTTGATAGGATGCTGATGTCCCCAAAGATAAAGCCAGCACCTGCAAGGGACTTAAAGAGATATATACATGACTAACAGAAATATGTAAAACCAGAAAGAGTTCTGCTATGAGTCTTGAGGTATTAAGAATTAAATCTGGAGCCTGGTGCATGATGGGTAAGTGCACTCAGCTAACAGAGTTACACCCCCAGGTTCCAGAGCTCTAAGATCTTAGATTGCTAGTTCAAGGTCAGCCTGGGCAGCTTAGTGGAGTGGCATCTCAAAACAAAAAGATATACAATGGGCTGGGGCCTTATCTTATTGGTAACAGTGCTTGTCCAGTGTGTGCAAAGTCCGGAGTCAATGCCTATCACTGGTGCAACTGACCTTGGCGTGGAGATTCCAGGTACATCTATAGTGGGAAGGAGGCAGGTGGGGGACAGTGCAATACTCGAAGAGAAAACAGGAAGTTACTTTTGGTGTCTGAAAAGAATCAGGGAAGTTTTAGAGAGCGGAAGGTGTGGACGAGGAAAGGTACAAAAGCAATTAACTTTCAGGTGGTGCCTGCTACTAGAGGCACCAACACCCTCCCCGTGGTACCACTTCAGCCCATCCTCAGCTAGAACACAGGACGTCACCTGTTTGCCATGCATATAATCTTCCAGGCTTGCTGCAGACTGATCAGACATCTGCCACCTCCAAATCCATCACCCTGGCAATTTTACACGGTGTCATCAGCTGAATTAACACCTGTTAAGAACCATCATTCCCTCTAGACTCAAAGCAGCAAGCACCTTTAATGAGGGATTTGCAGAAAAGAATACATTTCCTCAGAGCCCTTAAATAAATGACATTAAGTCCTCTATGTCAAATAAATTATTGAAGCAGCGATTAGTGTTTGGATCATACCAACAGACCTGCTCAGATGCATATATATATATATATATAATCTCATTTGGGGTTTGATGGCCACACCCAGACTAGCAAACTGCCCAGTCTCCTCTGTTGATGGGTAAGAGGAAAAATGCATTCCTTTTGAGCGTGTATTTAAACAAGAACTTCAGTGCTAAATTAGCAGTGGGTTTGTGTATGAATTTTCTTTGCATTCTAACATTATGTAAATGAAAAACCCAACGAAGTGCAAATTAGGACTATTCTTAATTCTAAAAGGCTGCTATTCTGTGATAATGACGCCATGGAACAGTTCACAGTCTGCCAAGCACGGTGTGTGGTTCCTGCTCCCCCATCTGCCCTGTGAGACTCCCAGCAGGGGGACACCCACTGTGTCCTCATTTTTTTCCTTGCCCACTAACGTCAATCAGATATAATCCCCACATCCTCTCCTCTTCCTCCTTATAATTTCATCTTGCAAGGATCATTTCCTCACTAAGAACAGAACAAGAGGTCGAGAGGGACTTCATCTGTAATGAGCAATGGTATTACAGGATATTAGAGGCCTGACATTCAGGAGCCAGTTCACCTGGATTTTTATCCCAGTTCTTTCTGGACCAGGCACCTCATCCCAGGACCCCCCTTTTCTTCACCTGGAAAACAAGTTAGCTACCTCTGCAGGTTTAGAAGATTACATGAGATTAGATGCCTTGAGGTTTAAATTTAAGCCTGGCATAGAAGACTCATTCGACAAATGATACCTACTGTTGTTTGCAAAGTTCAGCTTGGATATAGTTGTTACATCAATTTGGCCATTCAACAGCTGACAGGATCTTGTTCGGGTTTGTGTTTCCTTCAGTGTCGACACCAGGCAATAGGTTTTTGTAAACAACAACAAAAACTCTAATGGAGGGGCAGAGGAGTATACATTTCAATGGTAGAAGACATGCCTAGTATTCACAGGGCCCTGAGTTCAATTCCCAGTACTTTCTTCAATAACGCACCTCCCCCCTCCACACATACACAAAAGAGAAAGCTAGTTTTACATACACACACACACACACACACACACACACACACCAGCAAACAGACACAGGCATGGACAATATAGCTTGTAACTCCCAGGTGTTGCCCTCTTCTCCATGGTTCTTAGAGAAACCTGGGCTGCAGGCAGATGTAAGAAAGCTCCAAGAGCAGGATTCCAGGAACTTTAAGACAAATCAGCTTCAGTTTCCTATCAAGCATGGGGACAAAAGACCAGAAGAATTTTACCCTGTGAGTGTGCTCTAGAGGGCTGACTCTGGCAGCCCTGGTGAATACATTTGGTTTGGTTTGTTTTTTTCTTATTTTATTTTTGTTTTATGTATGGGCATTTCGCCTGTACGTGGGTCTGTGTGCCACATCCATTTCTGATATTTTCAGAGGCCGGAAGAGGGCGTTAACTCCCTTATAAGTGGAGTTACAGATGCTTATGTGCTGCCAGGTGGATACTGGGAATACTCTAGATAAGCAGCCAGTGCTTTTGACCACTGAGCCATCCCTCCAGCCCCCCCTCCTTGTGTTCCTAACCTCTGAGCCATCCCTCAGCCCCCCTCCTTAGATTTCTAACCACTGAGTCATCCCTCCAACCCCCCTCCTTGGATTCAAATGCTTCACATGCAAACCCATTCCTGGTAACCATACTTCTTAAACAACATTAATTTCACCAACGAAAAAAATTCCTAGTATTCTTTATACTAACTAATATATCACAATTCAGGTTTAGTTTGTGACACCCAATGTTCTCTGGCCCAGCATGGATTCCTGGCAAAGATGCTTCACACGCTAATCACACCTAAGGACACGCATTCCTAATGAGGGCCTTTACTTGTTTATTCCTTGCCCTTGGTATGGGTTCTAGTGAGTTTATACCTGGTGTACACAGAGTTGTTTGTAGTAAAGCATTTAGAAGTCAATCACAGATAGTAGGGCAACCGTGAACAAGGACAAGCTTCCAGTATCACTGAAACAGGGAAAGGACTGTCATAGTGTGGCTTCCCAGAGTGGGGATTAGCTAGGCCATCAGTTCTCTGATGCCCAGAATCTATGTTCACACCAAAAGCTAGATAACATTGTTAGTTTAGGCATCACCCTAAAGGAGCCATTTGCCCAAATAAGGAATGCATGCCTTCACTGCGGTCAGTTAGATAAGACAGGCCACACTCCCGAGTAGCTGTTACAAGTGCTTTGGGTAGCCTATCTCAATCAATACAAGTGATTTTTTTAACAATTGGCATAACAATATAGAGAATGATCTTCATTGGTGGCTAGCTAATTGGCTGGGTGAACATTAGAAACATGCTCTCAGTAAATTCAGAAGTGTCCAAGGCTTAATGCCTGTCAAAAGCACAGTGAAGACACACTGTTCTATTGCACGGATATGTGTTAAATAGCACAACTCTCCTGACCTCAGAAACAGGAACAAAACTGGAAATGTTGGCTCCTGCCTGCAATCCCCAGCACTTGGGAAGATGAGACAGGAGGATTATAATGAGTTTGAGACAAGCCTAGACTACACAGAGAGCTCTTAGCCAACCTATGCTGCAGGATAAGACCTGTCACAGAAAGAAAGAAAGAAAGAAAGAAAGAAAGAAAGAAAGAAAGAAAGAAAG
>LOJH01046605.1:0-13370 GCA_001685095.1 Ellobius talpinus
AAAAAAAAGAAAACACCCCAACCTACTTGCTTCCAGGCTAATCTTAGGGAGGCATTTTCCCAACTGGGGCTTTCTCTTCTCAGATAGCTCTAGCTTGTCAAGTTGACAGAAAAGCCAGCCAGGACACTCAACTTCTCTTCTGCTTTGCCATCTCTTCTGCTTCTTAGTCGCAACATCAAAAATGCATGTCTACGTCAGGAAAAAATGATCTAACTAGATTTAAGTTCTAGCAATATCAAATATATCTCATCAGAAACAGAAAATAAAAGCAAATTTGCTTACAAGCACTGTAGCTTCAACATGGTCACTGCTGATTTTTATGTTTTAAAGACTTATTTATTTATTAATTACGTTTATGTATTTACTATGTGTGTATGTGTAGCTGTATGAGTTTATGTATACCAAGTATATCCAAGTACTTGTGAAGGCCAGGGGGGGACTTTGAATCCCATGAAATTATAGTTACAGGCAGTTGTGAGGAGCCTATGTGGGTGCTGGGATCTGAACGAGGGTCTTCAGCAAGAGCAGTAAGTGCTTTTAACCACCGAGATATCTTTCGAGCACCTATTTGATCTTTGTTTTAAATTAATTCTTCCTGTCTCTCTTTCATAGTGTCCCCAAATCACCAAAAACAGAGCAGGACAAGAGAAGTCCAAAGAAACGGGCACAATTGACCTGCACATCAGGCTGTGTGTGGGAAAAACCAAGTGTTCTGTCATACTGTACTGGTTTACACAGGGTCCCTGGTTCACACAGCTCTTAGCCTGCTAGGCTTTAGAGGAGTTCATCCCTGTGTACAGGGTCCTTGACAGCAGGAGATGTGAGCAGGCTCACAGCCCAGATTCCTACAACGTTCAGGTCCTTTGACAAATATAGATGCCATATTCTAATGGGAAAAGTAAATATATCAGTTTGCCTCTAGCGGGAAGCTGCTCTACTGAGGCTCAGAAAAATGTCTTCTGACATTCAGAAATATTTGCCAGTGGGAGAAACAGTTCACTGACAGACCTGGGCCTCCACAGTCTGTATAGGCAAACCACCAAACACAAGGGATGTACTGAGCTTTGTTCGTGAATAAGGATTTTTGCATCAGGACAGTATGTGCATGCTTCTCTCTCTCCTCTCTCTCCTCTCTCTCCTCTCTCTCCTTCCCTCCCTCCCTCCTCTCTCTCACTTTTTTTGAGATAGACTCTTCCATCATCCTAGAACTTTCCCACTAGCAAGCTGAGTGACCAGCAAGCCCTGGGGGTCTGCCTGTGTCTGCATGATCAGCACTGGGATCACAAGGGAGAACTTCAAGCCGGTCAGCACCACCAAGCCTGGCGTTTTACACAGGTACTGGGGGTTCAACTCAGTCAGGTACTCATGCATGTACGCTGGGCACTAGGCACTTCACCGACTGAGTTCTCATCTCTCAGCATTTCCCCACGTGAGCACATTCTTAACCAGTGGTTCTCAGTGCAATCTGCCCACCCCCTTTTCCCAAGACTATCTCAGGGGACCCCAAGGCCAGTGTCTCCATAATAGCATGTCATCTTTATTTGCGCTTTTCAGTCTCACTGTCTGCGCACAGTTTCCCAGAGGCTACGTGACCTAATATGGCAAGGGATTAGAGGCAGAAGTGAACGTGAGAATCGGCTGCCTTCTGCTAATCCAGACCCCAAAGGGAGATTTGCAAACACGTAAAATAATGCTAGCTTTGTGATAAAGGTGCTTGCTTTACAAAATTGAGTTATTTTCTGAGTGTGTGTGTATGTGTGCGTGCGTGCGTACGTGTGTGTGTGTGTGTGTGTGTGTGTGTGTGTGTAAAGGCCTGAGAGTAACCTTGGGAATTATCCTCAGGAACATTGATCATCTCCTTTGAAACAGGGTCTCTCACCAGGACCTGGAGCTCACCGATTAGGCTAGGTTGGCTGGCCAGGGAGTCGATGGGAGCCTCCTGTCTCTATTTTTCCCATACTGGGATTACAAGCATGCATTCGCCAGGCCCAGCATTTTAATGTGGGTTCTGTGGATCCAACTCCGACCGACCCTGTCCTCGTGCTTGTGAGGCAAATGCTTTACTAACTGAGTCATTCCTTACAGTCCCCCTCCCTTATTTTCATAAGAATGTTTTACTGCGACAAAATGTCATGTTTTAAATGAATTAGCAGTTTAAAAGAAAATCAGTGCTGGCTCTTAACAGGAATAAATTTACAGATAGAAGCCACATAAACACATTGGGATCCTCGGTCATTTATAAGATTGTAAGTGAGCAATATATACGAAGGGATGAAACCTTTAGCCTACCTAGCTAGGGTCAGATTTCCTGATGCTGGTCTTCCTCTGAGGGGCTGGCTGAAGTCACGTGGTGAGAGGTCTCAACAAGGTTCTGGCAGGTTTGCAAGATGAAAAAACGGCTAGAGGAAGCATGTTGAAGCCAATGCACTTGCACGTGGCTATTCCACAACATGGACACACGAGGGCGCTCTTACCAACCTGCAGATTGCTTGTGGTGACAGAAACAGTTGCTGATAGGAGTAGCAAAGGAAAGATGCATCTCTTGTCTACAGTGAGGTAATTTTCAACTTCTCCGTGTTCCATATATTATTAGTCAGTCCCATACAGGCCCATCCTCCTGGTCTGAAGGTCTGCATTCCTTCCTTAGTCACAACTCCGTGGCCGGTCAGGTGGTGACTCAGGAAGGCAGGCCATGAGGAACTTGACAGTGTTTCCTGAAGTGGTTGCTGACACCTTAACTTCTGGGGACCGATGAGGATGGAAGAATATTTTCATTCTGGGCAGCCTTCTCTGAGCAACAGCCCAGATAACTACCTCCAGCTCTGACTGGCACATGGCGGTCACACCACTTTGTACTTGTTAAACTGTCCAGACGGTGGCTTTTTATCTCTGTCCCAGCAGCAGAGTCCCAGATACCCGTGCCATCCTTAGCCAATAACCATACCTAGTGTTCAGTGGGAGGGTTCGTGCAGGGTCGGCACCTGGGGGTACTGGCCTAGCTTCTGTTGATGGCCTTTCCCATAACATCATGTCACAGCTTTGTCTCTTAGAGACACATCTTTTGACATTTTGAAGGGTATTAATTATGCATGGTCAGTTAGCTGTTAGGGGACTTTGGTGGCACTAGTATGGTGTAACTATTGTCAACGACGACACTGCAGTCTGGGTACATAGGGAAAGTTCTTCTTTCCTCCTTTGGGGGCTGGGGTAAATTAGGTTCTCAGCCTTCCTAACACTGCGACCCTTTATTTAGTACAGTTCCTCATGTGGTGACCTTTGGGGTGGTTTGAATAGGCATGACTCCCAAAGACTCATGTTTTTGAATGCTTGACCCATAGGGAGTGACACTATGAGGAGGTGTGGCCTTGTTGGAGGAAGTCTGTCACTGTGGGGATGGGCTTTGAGGTCTCCTATGTTCAATCTATGCCCAGTGTGGCACGCACTCTCCTGCTGTCTGCTGATCAAGATGTAGAACTCACAACTCCCTCTCCAGCACCATGTCTGCTGCAGGCCACCATGCTTTCCTCCATGATGACAATGAACCAAACCTCTGAACTGTAGGACAGCCCCAATGAAATGGGGGACATTGGGAGGCAGTTGGAAAAAGCAAGATAAGAAATGTTGAGAGCATGGAACAGGTGGGAGCAGAGAGCAGGGAGATGAGAAGAAGTCAAAGGACCATGGAGCAGGTAACAGAAACAGGCGGCAGGTGGGCAAAAGGCTAAAGAATCTCATGGAGGATGCCTGGCAGTGCATTAGCCAGGAGAGGGGAACAGACTTGGACAGGAACCATCAGGATAATCTCAGATGCGTGGAGGACAGGAGGCCCTGTCCTTCAAGATGGCAATGCCACAACCTCTCTGTCATTCAGTTTCTGAAGGTGGCACAGGCCCTGTGACCAGTAGCCCTTGAGGGCTATTTCTGGGGCCTCAGGGTAGCCAGTCCCTAGGTTTGTTATGCAAAGCAGGCATGGTTTCTCTAATAGATGCCCAAGCTCATTGGAGAGCTGGTGTTAGCATCAGTGTCTTCGAGAGGAGCATAGGCAGAAATTTTCTTTCCCCTGGCTTGGAAAGAGAAGGCTGGAAGCCTGTGAACCACAGGAAGACTATCGGGGCACCTGGGCCACCTAGAACCTAGATCTCAGGGCCAGCCTTGCTAGATGCTCGACACAAGGGGTGTCACACAAGAGCAAGACCCACTCGACGTGAAAGACCCAAGCCAAGCCGCCTCCACCGGCAGGTATTCTAACAGTAAATGAACAGTGAAGGAGACCAGGACCCTCTAGAGTCTAGAGTCTAGAAGCTTCCAGATAAACTTAAGATAACAAAGGCCCAGAGTCAGCTGAGCATTGGTACATCACAGCTGTCAGAAAACGGAGCGCTTTTAGCCAGGTATGGAGCAGAGTGCATTCACTGTCCTTCTACTGCCGGAGAGAAAGACCTGTCCAGACAACAGGTCAACCTCAGGGCTCTCCACCTTGGTTTGTTTGTTTTTGAAAGCTTGTTTATTTATTTAGAGAGTGCATTTATTAACTTATTTATTTATGAGCATCCTTGTGGTAGCTAGAGGCTAGTTAACCTGTGGGTCCTTGTGGATGAACCGAGATTGCTAATCTGGGAGTGGGGGTAACCTCGCAGGACCATCTCCCCAGCCCCCCACCTTGCTTTTGAGAGAGGGGTTCCTATGTACATGGAACACACTTTTCTGGCTGAGTGATCTCCTTGTCTCCAAGTCTTGCTGGCCAAACAGACTGGGGCCACTGTTTGGAGCCAGCCGCTCCTTCACGAGACTGCAGTCAGTAGCTTTGAGGGTAAGGTACCATTTATAGGAAAAGCTATACTACCTCTGTAGCCCAGACTGGAGAATGGGATTCCTCTCTCTTCCCGAGATTCAGCACATGAGATTTCCCTGGCTCTCGGCTCCTGGGAATCCTCCCCGCACTAGAGAAACCACTTAAAGTCCCATCCTTCTCTGTCCCATCCATAATAATGCTCGGGAGGGGGAGATCAGCGTGAAAAAAGACAAAAACATGCCTTAAAGTCTCCCTTTATATCCTACTTGGGCCAGCTCCCCTAATCCCCTGCACCTGTCCCTTCTCTGCAGAGCCTGGCCTCTCTTTGGCCACGCCCATCTGAGAATTCCAGCTGCTCCCTTCTCTACCCCCAGGGGTCCATTTTAGATTTTCTTTCTCACAGCCCCTCCTAGTAGTGGCCCTTTTCACTTCTCTCCTTTGGCTCCACCCTTGCCTTAAAGCAGTGGTTCTCAATCTGTGGGTCACGAACCCCTTGGGGTCCAAACGACCCTTTCACAGGGGTGGATTAAGACCATTGGAAAACACAGATATTCACATTATGATTCACAACAGTAGCAAAATTATGGTTATGATGTAGCAATGAAAATAATTTTATGGTCGGGAGTCTGCACAACATGAGAAACTGTATTAAAGTGATGTGGGATGCCCCTCTGTATGCTGTGAATATGTTCTATTACTGTTGGTTAATAAAGTAGTTGCTTTGGCCTATGGCAGGACAGAATATAGCTAGGCAGGAAATCCAAGCAGAGATAGAGGGTGAAAGAAGGCAGAGTTAGGAAAGGCCTCAGCTAGACACAGAGGAAACAAGAAGAGATTGCCTTACTGAGAAAAGGTACCAAGTCACGTGGCTAAACATAGATAAGAATTATGGGTTAATTTAAACTGTAACAACTATAGCAATAAGCATAAGCAATAGGCCAAACAGTTTACAATTAATATAAGTCTCTGTGTGTTTGGTTGGGACTAAATGGCTGCGGGACCTGGTGGGACAGAAACTTCTGTCTACATGATAAAGGGTTGCAGCATTAGGAAGGCTGAGAATCACTGCATTAAAGGATACAACCCCAGATAGAAGTGATTGAGCTGGGTCTGGGCGGGGCATGGTCAGTTAAACCTTCACAGGTCTGAAGGTGATAAGAAGTAGCAGGGGCAAGGAGGCTATTTAGGCTCTGTTGGTAGCATTAGCCAGGCAAAGACAGTAAGACCAGTTTAACTCTGCATAATGTTCCAACACATTCAAATGATTCAGGCAAACACCACAGCCTGTATGCTCTTGCCTCTATACAAGAGTTCCACCTCAAGCTGAACCCTATTGGTTAAGTCGGAGAGATGGTACAATTTCTGACCCCAGCCATGAAGGCTTCAGTTCCCTTTAGGGGAGATCTTTTCCCTGTTCATTCTTTTTTCCTTCCTCCCTTCCTGCCTTCTTCCTTTCATCGTCAGTAAGGACACTGGAGAATCACAGCATAATGCATCCATTGTTCTTGCAGTGAACTCTGAATCATTAAGTACAAAGAGCTGTGCTCAAATGTGTCTGAACTGTGTCGCTGCCAGAGCTAATGAGATTTGTAAGGGTGAGGGTCACGGGGGTGGGAGGACGTGCCTGGAAGCAATAGGGTAGTGGTGGGTCTGTGCTTTAAGTGTTATTTGCCCCCGGGATGGCTGGTGGTTACTGGGCAAGCTTGTTGCCCTGGACATGTTGTGCTCAAGGACTCATTGGACCGTCTTACTGTTTAGATGTGAAGTGTCCCCATAGGCTCATAAGTTTGAACATTTCGTCCCCTGCCAGTAGTGCCGTTCTGGGAGAGTGTGAAGCATTTGGGAAAGGAAGGATGGCTGGTGTCGGTCCACAGGGGGCTGGTTCTTGAGGATTACAGCCTAGCCTGCTTCCAGGTTTTACTTTCTCTGCTTCCTAATCCTCCATGATGTGACAAGCACACCTTAATGCTCCTGCTGCCACAGGTAGAAAGAAGCTGGTGCTGTTACCATGCCTTCCTCACCATGATGGACTGTGTCCCCTCAACCATGAGCCCAAATAAACCTCTCCTCCCTTAAGTGGCTTCTATTAGGTATTTGGTTAAAGCAACAACAAATTAACTAATACAGGCCCTCTCTAGGAGACTCCCAGAAAAAGAATTGAGATATCAAATTCACAGTGCATGGGGACTTTATGTTTGCAGTGACTTGGCATGCGGTTTCAATTTTTTCCCTTTTCGTGTGTATATGTGTATAGCATATGCTCATGTGAGTATTCATGTATACATATGTGTGGGGTATACATGTAGCTGTGTGTATGTGGGCCCTAGATTGATGTTAGGAATCTTCTTCAATCTACCTTATCCTTGAAGCCGGGTCTCACAGTCAAACCCAGAGTTCACCAATACAACTAGGTTCACCAACCAGCTTGCTTCTGGGATCACCTGTCTCTGCCCTCCAAGTTGGAATAGCAGGCTGGTTGACACATCCACCTGGCGATTACATGATTCCTGGGGGTTTGAACTCTGGTCTTTTTGTTTGTACTGCAAGCACTTTAACCACTGAGTCAACCCCCCGATCCAAAAGGGATCTTTATAATAGTCTGTTCTGCTAAAAAAACAGGAGATGGCATACATGTGATATAACATATACATACATACATAAACATACATGCTATGTCTGCATACTTGTGCCATATTTACAATCAAACCAATTCACCTGTCTACATCTCCAAACACACACAGGAAATGTCTCTTTCAACTATGAGTGATCAAAACCCTTTCTAAGCTTGATGGTCCCAGGGGAGCTTGGGGTTCTGCCTTGACCCCACAGGTACCAGCAGAGAGGCTGGCTACTTTGGGAAAAAGCCACTGAGTGAGGGTGGTTCCAACTCTGGCCCCAGCACATAGAATATTCAAGATACCTATCTACATAGACTTGTAGAAAAGTCCCATGTGTCCAGAGATCTCATTTCCCACATTCCTTAGGGTAGCCAGAGACCTGAGCTGGCTACTCTCAGGCTAGGCACATGAGTTGGGCAGTCTGGTCTCTTCATTCACCAAACTGAACAAGTACAGCTTTCTCATAATGTGGTGTTGAGGACAATTCTCCTGCTCTAGATTTACTTAACCATGTGGCAATGTCCACTTCACCTGGGCCATTGTTAGCAGGATAGCTAGTTAAATTTATTCTGAATACTTCTTTGAATGTGCTTTGGAGGCCAATGTGATGGCACATACTTGTAATCCCAGCACTTGGGAGGCAGGGGCAGACAGATCTCTGAGTTCCAGGATAGCCAGGACTCTCTAGAAAGATGGTTGTAGTTAGCGTTTCCACTTCTGTGAAGAGTCATCATGACCACCGTAACTCTTATAAAGGAAAACATTTAGTTGGGGCTGGGTTACAGTTCGGAGGTTTGGTCTGTTATCATCATGGTGGGAAGCATGGCGGCATGCAGGCAGACAGGGTGCTGGAGAGGTAGCTGAGTTCTACATTTTGATCCACAGGCAGCAGGAAAAGACTGCCACGCTGGATATGGCTTGAGCATCTGAGGCCTCAAAGCCCACCCACAGTAACGCACATCCTCCAACAGAGCCACACTTATTCCAGCAAGGCCATATCTACTAATAGTGTCCCTCCTTATGAGCCTATGGGGGCCATTTTATTCAAACCACCACATTCTACTCCCAGGCTCCCATAGGCTTGTAGCCATATCATAATGCAAAATGCATTTAGTTCAACTTCAAAAGTCTCAACAATGTTTAAAAGTTCAAAGTCTTTTCTGAGACTTATGCCATATCTTAACTGCAATCGCCTATAAAAATCAAAATTAGAAAGTAGATCACATCCTTTCAACATATAATGGAACAGGATCTAAGTTACCATTCCAAAAGGAAAGAGGGGAGCATAGTGAGGAAACAAGACTTCCTGAAAACCAGCTGGGCAGACCCCAAACTCTACATCTCCATGTCTGATATCAAAGTAGTCTTCAGATCTCCAACTTTTTTCGGTTTTGTTGACTACACACCACCAGCTTTCTGTTTTCAGTGGTCTCCCTCACTCCCTAAGCTTGGCTGTCCTGGAACTTGCTCTGTAGACCAGACTGGCCTTGGACTCAGATCTGCTTGCCTCTGTCTCTCAAGTGCTGGCATTAAAGGTATAGTCACCACACCAGCACATAAACTGTTCTTTCATTCCTTTTCACAAGTTGGAAGTTTAGGTGGATGCAGCCTTGGCCTGAAGTCACCACTCCCTTTATTCTATCAGACTTTTCTTTAATTTGTTTATCTCCTTGAACACAGGATTTAACCACAGGACAGAATCAATTCTAGGCTGTATTGAGATTTCTTCTGCCAACACAGTTAATCCAAAACTTTAGCCTCAGACAGATTTTTTTTTGGCCAAGGACAAAAAGCAACCACATTCTTTGCCAAACTATCTCAAGAACAGTCTCTAGGCCACATACTAAAATTCTTTTCCTCTGAAACCTCTTGATCTGGGTCCCCACAATTCAAATCCCTCAACACTACTGTCTTCAATGTTCCTGCTAGTATGACCCAATAAATAGTGCTTAAAGCATTCCACTGCTTTCCTAACCTGAAGTCCCAAAGTCTGTATTCCTCCAAATCAAAATCAAAAACAAAAACAAAACAAAACAAAAACCATGGTCTGGCCTATCACAACAATACTCCGATCTCTGGTACCAAATTCTATGAGGTGGAGCTGAGAATTCTACATCTTCATCCACAGGGCATGGCTTGAGCATCTGAGACCTCAAAACCCACTCACAGTGACAGACTTCCTCCAACAAAGTCACACCTACTCCAGCAAGGCCACACCTCCTAATAGTGCCACTCCTTATGGGACAATGGGGACCATTTTATTCAAACCACCCCAGAGACCTTGACTCAAAAATCAAAAACAGAAACAAGCAAACAAACATACAAACAACAACAAAACAATTGATACAACGGACTTAAATGAAGAATGCAGTCTGTAGTAAGAAAAAGACCAGCTTTCCCAGGCAAGGGGACATCAAACCAGTAGAGGTTTTTAACTGCAGCACATACTTTCTCCTTTTAATGCAACCTGAGATCGCAGCCTGTGGGATGGTGCTGCCTAGGTCTCCCACTTCAATGACCTCATCTAGAAATAGACCACCCCACCCCCAGCCCCACCCTGCACAGACGTGCTCAGAGGCTCATCTCTTCATAGACTCGCTGGCTGGGCTGTGTTAACCATCACATCAGCCTTCATTCATGTCTGCGTGGGCAAATTCTTTTAAAGGCATGTCTTTATAGACACACGTCCTTTGGTTCTGTGTCATTGGAATACACTGGGATTTCTCTCATCTGCCTACACGCCGGTGGCACTACCATATCTGATCCAGACACTGGATTCCACAGGTCAATCCTCAGGCAAAGGATGCCTGTAGTTCATCACTCTGGGGGATGGTTGCATTTCAAAGGAGAAAGGGGGCAAGCCCCAATTTGCTTTCTATGCCTGAAATGGGTTAGGAAGGCTCTGCGTTTGTACTGGATGATAGAATATCCTTCCCACAAGTTGGAACAAGGCAGCTCAGCCTGTGGAACTGTGGGACACATCTCTGCTCCTTCATGGCTTCAGGGCATGCACTCCCTCAAATTCTCCAGCTTCTTTGAATTCCAAAGCTGTGTCGAGAGCTAAAATAGCGCCTCTTAAGTGCTCGGGACCAAGCCAGGGAGGCAAGCACTTACCCTCAGGTTACAGCCAGTGCAAAAAAGCTGTTGGCAAGAGAACAGCACAGGACTTCTGTCTGTATTATACACACGACTCCGCAGGGTTGCAAAGCTGTGCCTCAGTTCACAGGACCAGCTGAGGGAGGTGGAGCATGGGTCAATATAGGAATACCCAGAGGATATTATCGTTGCTTGAGAGTCCAAGGCCTGTCACACGCCAGAAACTATGACAACTGTCTATCTGAAACCTTCAACAGTAGGAGAAACTTCAGCAGTGACACAGCAAGGGAAAGGTACTGATTGGCATGACGAGAGGAACACAATACACGTAGCACGGATGCACTCACTTTGGCCTGAGAGCAAGTCGAGAATCTCTCAGAGTTTGCAGACAGGCTGTAGAGCATATCAGATTTATTCAAAGGGCTGGTTGATATCTAAATTTCTGGGTTCCACCTCAGAGTTTCTGAGCAAGGAGTTCTGAAGTAGATATAAAGAATGCCCCTGTCTAGAAAGTTCTGAGGTGGAGCTGATGCTACTTTTATTAGTTATTTTTGTTGCTGTGATGAAATGCAGCAACTTCCAGCAGGGTTTATTCGGGTTAAGGTTCCATCATGGCAGGGAAGCATGGCGGCAAACGGCAGGCACGGTGGCTGGAGCAGAAAGCTGAGAACTGACCTTTCCAAAACCAAGCATGATTGACATTTATAAATACTCAAAGCCCACCCCCAAGTGATGTTCTCCCACCATCAAAGTTCCAGCTCCCAAAGGTGACACAACCTCCGCATAGCACCACCCACCATGAAGTAGGTCTTAAAATATCTGAGCCTTTAGGGGACATTTTCATTCACCACACTACTGTCTGATGACCACACTTCCTGTAAGAACTGCTGGCTACCCAAGGCCACCAATTTCCACCTTTCCCATCTCAACCAGAGAGCTCTGCTTTAGTCATCTTGGTGTTACTATAACTAGATATCTGACCTCGAACAACTTAAACAGAAAAGAGTTTTGTTCTGGCTCACCCTTTCAGAGGTTCCCGTATGTCATCACTCAGCTCCGTTGTTTGGTGGCCTCTGTTGAGAGACCACATCATGGTCACGGGGTGGGGGGTGTGGTGGTGAGGGGTGCTGCTCATCTCACGGTGACTGCGACATAAGGAGGGACACAAGCAGGGGCTTGAGCCCCAACTGCCCCTCCAAGGGCACACTCTCAATGATCTGCCTCCCGTTGGGGGATTATCTTTTTGTACACTGTGAAGATGTGTCTCTGCCAAGGCACCTTCTGATTGGCTTAATGAAGAGCTGAATGACCAATAGCCAGGCAGGAGAGAATAAGCAGGACTTCCATGGAGAGAGAACAACTCTAGGAAGAATCTATGGTGTGCGGGATTCGCCAGCGAGAATGCAGAGGATGTTGGATATACAGTATGGAAGAGAGGTAATGAGCCACATTGGCAGAACATAAATTAATATAAATGGGTTAATTTAAGTTATGAGTTAGCTGGGAACAAGCCTAAGCTAAGGCCAAACTTTCATAATTAGTAAGAAGTCTCTGTGTCATTATTTGGGAACTGGTGATCCAAAGAAAGTCTGACTACAGCTTCCTTCCCATTAGGCCCACCCCTTAAATATTCTGCTACCTCCCAGTAATGTCATAGGCTAGAGATCAAACCTTTAATGCATGGACATTTTAATAAGCCCTTTAAAGAATACAGATTCTCGGGTTCCTCTACCAACAGGTAAGGGCAGTATACTCTACATGAGGGCCGGCATCTCTGCTTCAAAATTCTCTTCAGGTTGCTTTGGGCTTTGATTTGAGAAACAGATCTTAGATGTGGAGTGGTCCTTCTTGTTTTAATCTATACATTGAGGTGGTACATACATGTCCATGCTTGTGTGTGTGTGTGCATGTGTGCACTAGGGTGTGTGCACATATGAATGCACGTGTGGAGGCCATGGATTAACATCAGACGTCTTCCTTGTGTGTGAGTATTGTCTTAGTCAGGCTTTCTATTGCTGTGATAAGCACTGTGACCCACAGCAATTTGGAGAGGAAAGGGTTTACTGGGCTCCTACTTTCATGCTGTAATCCATCACTGAAGCAAGTCAGGCCAGGAGCCAAGATGGGGGAGCTGATGCAGAAGCAATGGAGGGGTGCCTTTGCTCAGCCTGCTTTCTTAATAGAATTCAGCCCAGGGATGGCACCACCCACAATATTCTGGGCCCTCTCCCATCAATCTAATCAAGAAAATACCCTATAGGCTTACCTACAGCCCCATATCTGTAAGTATTTTTTTAAATTGAGATTTCCTCCTCTCAGATGACTTTAGCTAGTGACAAGTTGACAAAAAAACAACAGCCGTGGAAGTGTTCTGCCTGCATGTGTATGCTCACGGGTGCCTGATGTATGCAGAGCTCAGAAGATGGCAATACATCCTCTGAGACTGGAGCCACAGATGGCTGTGAGCTGCCATCCTCTCTCTCCTTCTACCTCGTTGTTTGAGACAGGGTCTCTCAGAAAACTTGGAGCTCGTGGATTTGACTAGGCTGAACTGCAGGGATCCTCCTGTCTCCAGCTCACCAGTGCTGGGGTGACAGGCATGGCTGCCATGCCTGACTTGTTGAAAGGGTACCAAGGAAGGATCTGAACTCAGGTTCTCATGCTTCCATAGAACCACTTTACTGACTGAGCTCTCTCCAGACCTAGCTATTAAAACAGTATGTGCATTGGTATGTGTACTAAAATAGTATAATATTAAATTAGTAGTAGATACTTGTAGTGAATGGAGCTGCGGGCTGCTTTTCATCCCTCCCAGCTCCCGCCCAGCTAGCTTTACACCTGAAATAACAACACACAAATTGTAT
>LOJH01046606.1:0-13369 GCA_001685095.1 Ellobius talpinus
GATACATAGATAGATACATAGATAGATAGATACATAGATAGATACATAGATACACAGATAGATACATAGATAGATACATAGACAGATACATAGTTGGATAAAGATTATGCTATGAAGTGCTGTTCCAAGAAAAATTTTAAAAATGTGCCAGTTTTAAATGTTGTTGAAGAAGCCAAATAAGGTATCAGGATCATACATGGTGGACTCCAAAATGATCTAAAGATTTGGAAGAAAATATTTTAAAAGGGTGAACCATACAGAAGGAAATATTTTCCAGTGACAAATAAGAACAATATTTACTATGTATCAAGTATGCTTTGAATGCATTTCTGAGTTTGATTCATGTGATTCTCATAATACCCTATAGTGATAACATGACTTTTGTATTCATTGTTTAATTAATTGTTTTTATTTTACATATAAACCACATTTTCCCCTTCCTCCTCTCCTTTCATTTCCTACTGCCACCTTCTTTTTACCACCACCCCATCCACTCCTCAGAAATGGTAAGGGGTCCCACTGGAGTCAACAAAGCATGGCATATCAAGTTGAGGCAGGACCAAGTTCCTTTTCACTGTATCAAGGCTGAGTGAGGTGTCCCACCGTAGCAAATAGGTTCTAAAGAGCCAGTTAATGCATCAAGGACAGATCCTGGTCCCACTGCTAGGGTCCCCACAAATAGATCAAGCTACTCAACTGTCATTCACATGCAGAGGGTCTAGATCAGTCCCATGTCAGCTCCCTAGCTGTTAGTCTAGATTGTGTCATTTATTTCAATAATAAGAAATCTGAGGCACAGACAAATCAAAATAATCTATTCTTAATGCCTAGATATACAGCAACCATTACAGCATTCAAACATGAGGGAAAGAGTTGACTTTAAGGTTCTTAACCACAGTTAATTTCACCTTATAAAAATAATCAGGATGCAATCTTTGGGGTAAGAACATAGATTATCTCAACAGTTAAGATATCTGTTATCTATTGAACTTTTTTGCTGGCCACCAATCAATACTTCCAATCTTTACGTAAGTATTAATGTGAAAGAAAGAAATGGAAAAGGAGCAAGGAGAGGAAAAGAGAAGAAGAAAAACACATGTTCACTGCCTCCTTAAATCCCATTTTCAGTAAGGTTCCAGCAAAAGATACAGAGGATGATTTTTTTTAATTGCAGGTTTCAGTAGGAACAAAGCTCAGGGCAGGTGAAGGAAAATGTTCACTGGTTTGTAAAATCAACAAAGTTAGCTGAAATTGATATTAATAGATTCCTTCAGTTCTAAAATAGGCATTTCTTATTTTATGTTTTAACAACTAGGATGTCTGTTTGTTGTGGGTAAAATAGGGAGTACCGGCCATATATGGGTGGGACAACTTCACTGCATGTCTGTAGTGTCGTCTGTTACTATGCTCTGCCAAGAAAATGATCAATTTTGTGAGCAAAACACTGAGCAGTCTTAAGAATAAGTAACCATGTCACCATGGTGAGAGTCCTGACTTCAGAAAATATGTATTTTTGTTGAAAAAGCAGAAGTTATGTTTTTGAAGAAATGCCCCCTGCTGCCTTTGAGCTCTATGATTTACTTGGTGGGCACCCAGGTGGCATACCTGTCATACAACTGGGCAATGTGATTTATATTTGTAAATATATAACTAATGACATGAGTGTTAGAGATAATGGGCATTTAGCTTAAAGAGAGATGACTGTAGTTATTAATTTCTACCTTTAGAACAGTCTCTGGATTTTGTTATGCTTATCATAGTTAATATCAAATGAAATAGTTAATAAAGCTGGTCCTTTGCCTAGACTAATTCTGTTCCATGGACTGAACTTGTAGCACAATGGTAGAGCAATACAATCTCTGGCTGTATTAATTCCTATAAGACTTTCCCTCTGTTCTATAAACTGTATATATATATCATCACTCATCTTGCATCTCACTGATTTTTTGAGGCCTCCTTGATAGTCACAATCACTCAGCACACCGACCATTTGTACTTGCTGTTATTTATAGTAACACAATTAACTGTTGCTTCTCACATTTCTCTTCAATGAATTGAAGTCATCTCCACAACGATCTCATGTTGTAGCTAAGACAGGCTCTTGACTCAGTGTCTTTCTTCCCTTAAGCTTTACTTTCTCTTTGTTACGATTTTGTTTTTGTCTTTGTTTTTCATTTTAGGCTTTAACCTACAAATCTCATTAACATTGATGTGTGAGTTTTTGATACATTGACAATCAGATTTAATTTAGACTGGATACAATTGAAGTATTCCTAAAATAAACCTATATTTGAAAAGCTCTCAAATTTTCTATAAACATCTATGAGACAATGTTGTAATTTTGAAAAATGTTTATATCACACCATATCTGATTTATTGAATCAGAATTATTCACAGGCCATACATTTCAAAATCCCAGGCCCTCACTGAGCTAAAGATTACAGTACATATAGCTGCAATAAGATATTAATGTTTACTGATTGTCAGATAGTCTGAGACTACAATTTTATTTCTACTACTAACTTTAAGAAAAACATACTATTTACCTATTCATTAGTATTTTCAAGGTATACAAAATAATTTAAAAAAATTGTTTTGCTATAACTTGTGTTCTAACCCCTTCTCCAATAGGTGTTAATGATGAATGTATCCTCACCCACCCTTTATAATTCCTTTCTTAGAATAAACAATCAGCATAGACTACAAACTCTGGCTGAAGTAGTTCCTAACAATTTATATGCCCACTTCACAAAATCTGTTTTCTCTTCCCGTGAGCTAAGTTGATTTCCTCTGAAACCATCTTAGTTGCCACAAGCTTTCTTGACAAAGGCCATCAGCCTGATATTCATTCAGCTAATAGTAATAATCTCATAATGAGATTGCATGTGCCCAGTGAGCCCATACCATTCTCTAAATACTACAAAAGCATTCCATGTGTATTATATCATTTGTGCAAAAAATACTTGTTTTACTTTTAATTATATGTCTGTCTGTGGCTTATGTACATAAGAGTCAATGTGCTCCTAGAAGACGGAGCGGGCTGCCATATCCATTGGAACTGGACTTAGAGACAGTTGTAAACTACTTAACATTGGTACTGAAGATGAAACTCAGGTCTTATAAAAGAACAATATGTGATCTCAGCCTCTGACCCAACTCTCCAGCACAGAAAATTTGACAATTCTATTCATTTTAGGAAATCTGAAGTGTAATCAATAGGAAGATACAATGATGTTTTATAAACATGAGGAGGAATTGAGCTACTTACAGAAACACATGATACTTTCTCTCTAGAGGCTCCCACTCAGGTAATATGACTAGATTAACCATTTAATGAAACCATCATTGACAAAAGGATAATTTAAGTGAAATAAATTAGCCAAGGTATTTCTTAAATCTCTTTGCATTTAGCACATTCAGCGTTTTCCATTTATTATATAGGCTATCACAAATGCTTATAGTACAGGAAATATTTTTGTGTGATAAATATTTTTCATTTCATAGTATATAAAATATTATGTTTTATATATAATATATAAATATTTATTAAACCTAGTCTCATGTATCCAGGCTTAAACTCACTATGTAGTCAAGGATAATCTTGAACTTCTAGTCCCCCTGTCTCCATTTGCTGAGTGCTAGGATTATAAGCATGTAAAGGAAGATTTGAAGACAGCAATCACCATCCCTTTCTTCTGATGGCCCTTCTACGGGTTATTGGTAAAGTGATGTACACCCAAACCACCTGGAAACAAATTTAAAATTGCTCACGGAACCAATCTGTCCATTGATCATTTTGTTGGCCACAATAATATGAAATGAAAATAAGTATATTTTAAAGATATGCTGAAAGAAATAAAATGATTGTGTATAGTAATATGCACTTCTTACCAAGACAAAAAAATTGTTTAGTCATCATCTCTTGTTAAAGGAGGCTGCTAGTTAGTTCCGGCCATTTAGCCCCAAAATATTCACACAGAAACTGTATTAATTAAATCACTGCTTGGCCCATTATCTCTAGTTTTTTATTGGCTAACTATTACATATTAATTTAACCCATTTCTATTCATCTGTGTATTGCCACGTAGCTGTGGCTTACTGGCTCAAGTTCCAGCATCTGTCTCCTGAGGGGCTACATGTCTTCTCTCTAACTCTTCCTTCTTTCTTCCAGTATTCACTTTAGTTTTCCTCGCCTACCTCTATTCCCTGTACAGGCCCAAGACAATTTTTTTTATTAACAAATGGTATTTACAGCATACAGAGGGGAATCCTACATAAATTTCTCACTGCCCAAACTTAAAAAATTTAATATCTCTATGAAAAGGAAGAGATGAAAAGCAGATGTGTAGAAAAACTGAGTAAAAGGATTTGAACATGTCAACTTCTTTCTTTAAATGTCCTGGTCATACTTATTTATGGCAAATGTGGGAGCATCATGCAGTGTTTTTAAATAATATGCAGTACTAGACACCACAACTATGAAACATAAAATGTATTTGCATTGGCTTTGTGAAACTCATTGTTAATTAATTCATAAACTCTGAGCTACTTCTCATTTGGAAACTAAAATGATGGAAACAGCTAAGTTTCCCTTATTTGACATTTATATCTGAAAAAAATCAAAAGCCACAAAAATTATTTTCAAAACAATCATTTAGCTTCTCATTTTAAAAAAAACAGACGTAAAATATATTCACTGTTTACATTTTCATGTATTTATTTTTGTGAGGGAGTGAGGCATGCATGCACAATGGCAGGCATGTGCCATGAAAGGCATATGGCGATCAGAACACAACTTGGAGTCAAACCTCTCCTGAGGACTGAGGTCCTTAGGCTTGGTCAAACATCTTATCAGAGCTGATCAGCAATATTTGGCTTGGTCATATATATTATCAGAGCTGATAAACTGTGTTTCTAAGTTTTGTCCCCAGTTGACTGCACCTTCAAATCTTGTTATCTCTCATACAAGCTTTGGATTTTCTTTTCCCTATTTAAAGGATAGTCTATTTCACCCATAGTGTAGTCTGTTTGAAATATATTTAATTTCAACCACTATTTCTTCATGAGTCCATCATTATTTAGTAGCCACAATACTGAAGAGAATTTATCATCTCAGACAGCAGGTATCTTCTTCCACACTTAGATATACAGTATAAATTTAAGGATCCAATCTTTGTGACTGCTAGCATGGATCATTTTGATCTAGTTTGGCAGTTAAAACAGCATTTCATGAATTGGGATGAGCAGCCAATTCTTTAATCCCAGATGCTTAGGAGGCTACAGAATGATCACAATTTCGGAGACTGCCTGAGTTATATAGAGAGATCTCAAGGCCAACCTGGGTAGCTCATTTTTATTTTTACTATAGAAGGAGTAGAGANTACAGGTGTAGATCAGTGGTGAAATGGTTGCATAATGTGCTCTAAGTCTTAGTATTATACCTGTTACCACAATTGCTCATTGACAACTCAATCTAATTAAAGTTGTCCCTGAATCAACTATTTGGCCTACAAAATGATGTACCTCACCTTATAATTTCTGCTCAGTAGATCAAATAAATAATACATGGAAAAGAAAGTAACAGTGACTTAGATTTCTAATCTTGTATTAGTGCTAACTATTATCTATTTTATCACTGACTTTAGAAAATACATATTTTAATGTACATTTTGACTTCTACATACAGCCTTGAATAGATTGTCTATTATGGCACTGCATTTGTAGATTAATTAAGGGAACATGTTTGCTGATATTTTTCTTAAAGGTGGTTGCTGATTTCCTAAGCTGCCACACTGAGTAAATATGTTCAATGCTACTAAAATAAAAACACACTTTAAATACACACCCATGTTCATAATTGATTTGAGTTAGTCACATTTAACTTTCTTCTAGAACATGAAAGTAAGAAAAATATAAAGAAGAGAGGGAAATGAAAGAGAAGAATAGAACATATAGTTTGCTTTAGGAACAGCTCAATATCGGGTTGCTAAGAACTCCAAGTGGGAAATTATCTCATTTAATAATTACAACATTCGAAATTTGCTCTCAGATTTGTTCTGATTTTATAGTCACAAAATCTTAGCCTTAAAAGTATTTTTTTAACACAGCATAAGTGAAGGCTGCAGTATTAAGTGGTACCTAAACACCACTCTCTCAAGTTCCATACAAGCCCCAGAGCCTGTTGGGGAAACTATGCATTACTCACCTCTAGAATAATTTACAGGTTATGCCGTCATTCCTGACTGATGCCATGGTGCAGTTTACCTCTGTTGCTAACTCCTAGGTCTCTTGTCGTGTGTACAACTCTCAAGGCATCTGTCATTTCCCTCTTGAGAGATTTTTAAGTCTGTGTCCATGTTATCAACAATGATCCCTTGAGTATGACTTCACTGCTTCCTGGATGGGGGAAAAGGATCAGTGGGAAAATTGCTTGCTGACCATGAGAACTTGAGTTTAAATCCCCAAAGACCATACAAAGCAGGCAATAGAGTGAACACCTGTAATCTCAGGAGTCTTAAAGTGTGATGGGAAACAGACAAGATAATCCTTGGATGCTCCAAGGCCAGCAAGGATGGCACACACAGAATGGTGTGACAGTCTCGAAACAAAGTAAAAGACAAGATTCAACACTACACTTATTACCTGACTTACAAATTTGCATCTCCATTCACACATACACACACACATGCATGTACACAAAGACATACACACAGACACATACACACACTCATGAATGTATTCACCCTCTCACAAGCAGACACATACATGCATACACATATGCAAGCATACAAAGACATACACATGCATACATACAAACATGACAACACAAAGACATGCACACATAAGCATATACACACAAACACACTTGCATGTGCATACACGTTCCTTGATTTCCAGAATGTATTTTTTACTCAAAAGCTTCCTTTGGTGATTTATATAGCTGCACCTGTACTAGTAACCATATTATTTTCTCACATACTTCCTTAATTTCTATTTTCTATTATTATCAAAAGTGAAAAGACATTTTCACATGGCCACCAACTTGAAATCCACTTTTAAAGCTAAAAGAATAAAATCTGAATTTAAAATCCTTTCTATTAATCCATCAATTTCTGTAGTCTATAATTGGTGTCAAGGCTATTTTTCATAGCTCTATAATCTGATTTACCACTCTACTAGAATACATAATTTTAATACCTCTCATTGTATAGCATTTTAATTGGTACATACTTTGCAAGCTTTATAAATTATATTTTACAGGCTCTGAAATATAATTATGTGACCTGTCATTATTTTAAAGAAATTAAGCCATCTTGTATTTTATCCTGAAAAACTTACCTTTCAAAACTTCCATTTAAAAGAATAAATCTATTATAATATTATTTAGTATGTAAAATTATTACTATATGTACAATAGTCTTTGTTTTTAAAATATTTTTAAAGAAATTAAATCAGTATGTTATATTGTGTTAACATACAATAATGAAGACATAGATTGAAGAACAATATTTTGCAACTACTCTTTGTGTAAGTAGAGAAAATCTACACTGAAGTACGTTCTGCAAAGGTACTCACCCCTACCAATTTCTTTCCTTTCAGTTCTGGGTAAAACTAGGTTATAAATTGAATATTACTAATCTGGGTAAATAAGAGTTTATTTTACTATTTATTTTCTGGAGATATGGTTCAGCGGTTAGAGCACTGCCTGCTCTTCTAAAGATCCTGAGTTCAATTCCCAGCAACCACATGGTGGCTCACAATTATCTGTAATGAGATCTGATGTTTTCTTGAGGAAGAGACCTGATCAGTCATCTTCATCAACTTAGACCATGAAATCCAATATAGACAAGTTCAACAGATTTGCCATATACAGGATGCCCATGCATGCTTCAGCATTGCCATGGCATAAATTTCATCATTCATTTACTATATATTCAGGAAATATATTAAACTGTAACTGATATCATTTTAAATGGTCTAGAGAAAACAAAAACTCCAATATATACTCTCTATATATCTTATTTTTTCTATTGAAAGTATCTGCAAAGTGCTTTAGAAAAGTTTGGTTCACTATTTTTGTTTCTCTGTATGTGTGTATGAGTGAGGTTGTATGCACCATGTGTATGCAAAGGCCACAAAACACCAAATCATCTCAAACTGGAGTTATAGGATGTTGTGAGGCACCCTGTAGATGCTGAGAATCAAATCTGTGTCCCCTGCAAGAAGAGCAAGTACTCTTTATTGTTGTTTCCCTATCTGCCTGCAATGCACTTTTTATGTTCTCTTTGATCACTTTGTTGACTTTTACAAGAGCAATGATAATGTTTTACATTTATCTAGGGAGCTCTATGTCACTTACAGAGGTATAATTTTTTTTCCAATTCAGTGAGTTTCCATTATTTTATATGTAAAGGTTATGCCCCAATTTCTTCCAAACAACCTGGTTGTAGTTTTAATATATTTCATCTCAAATATGGAGTCTAATCACTCCAGTGCTTTGGCTTAAAGAGTCAGTGGACTCGAGATAATGTAATTGCATTGTTTCCTTGCATGAGTCAACAGAGTTTGTTAAAGAGTTGAATCTCTGTACAACCCAGGGGTCTTAGGAAATGCAAAGCACGTTTACAGTTTCTTGTGCTTGCAACACGGGGTGGTGTGTTTAATGACTGTAATGTTTATTTTTTAAAAAAAATCATTGTTGACATTTTAAAATACACTAAATGATCTTATCTTGTGTGTGTGATCCAATAACATCTGTGCCTGTGCTTGTGTTTGTGTGTGAGTATTGCTGTAACACTGTACCTCGAGAGTAGTTTGTATCACAGAACTTCTATTTATTTGCAGACATGTATGTCTGCCTCACTGACTCATGAGCTTTGACCCATGAGCTTCTATTGGCTCCATCTTTTGGAAGGCATATTGGGATTACAGGCACACGCTGTCCACTATGGATTTTCATGGGTCCACTTCTCTCACTTAATCATCTCCCTGGACAGACCTAACCTTGTGGTTGATCAAAAATTTGTAAAAATCATGCATTCAGCCAACTGAAAGTGTAACAGGTCTGTGTTATTGAAAGGAAATCTTAATTAAAAGGGACTATCTTAGTAAATTAACTATACTTTGAGCTCTTTATAATCAGATCAGTGTCAAGGGATATAATCTTATCCCTTGCTATAAACCAGGCATGTGAAAGTCATTATTATAGATAAATTATGCATGTTAATATTTAACTTTGCAATTTTCAACTGTAACTGTTTTTTCTGGTATTTTGAGATAAGGCCTCATGTATTTCAGGCAATCAAGAATAATATTAATGTCTTATCTGCCTGCCTCTGGGATGACAGGCATGTGCCAACACACCCATCTTAACTTGACATACATGATATGAATGAATTGTTAGCTATTGAAAAAAATCTGTTTGCCATAGATGTAGTTAAAAGAGAGTTACCCTCGATTTAGCTCCCTAACACCTCTTAAGAGTTGAGACTCAGCAGAAAGACTTTTGGGCATATACAACATTTCTTTTATTGCACATAATAAATAAGAGAGTATTATTATGGCATGCCATTATAAAACTAGAAACAGAGAATAAATTGTGATAAAGTTGAAAGTTGACATCTTTACTTTCTGTTTTAAAGATTATCACTGAAAGTCTGTGTATCATGACCTTTCAGTTGTTTAAATCTTTTAGTTTTCCCATAATTTTCTATTTTGTTTCTGTGTGTATCATATCAGGAAGCAATCCATCATGCATTAAATAAATCCTTCTTCCAGGTCTCCTAAATTTATTTCTCCTTGCATTGAACGGTGTCTTTTAATTTTATTTCTGTGGCATAAAATTAATTATCATTATATATTACCACAAGTAATGTTTTATAGCTAAAGAATTATTGTGGCGGAGACTGCATGTTTATGTTTCAATACTAGCATTGATATTCAGAGAGATAATTTACTGTGGTAGGGTTCTAGCCATAATTAATGTAGCTTTACTAGGATCCAGGACATGTTTTCTAGTCAATAGTTTAACTCCATCATATTCAAGAAACCTGTTTTTATCCACGGGATTTTTTAAGTTTTATTTATTGATCCAGGAAATTTTTCTTACAATAGTTCATAAAAATATGTACTATATTTTCTTAGAAAGAGAATTCAATGATTTAAGTGATGTTTTTACTTCATACTTGAAATTATTGATGGGTCTCATGGTTAAATATTTACACATAAATGGAGAAGTAACACTATGTAGGAACAGGTGCACATAAAAATGAATCAATACAAGAAAACAGAAAAAAGGCAAGAATTAAGTACCCATCTTCATAGATAGCTGATCTCTGATGCTTTTTTTTATTGGCCATGCTGCATACAAACTTGGTCTGCTAGCTTTGCAGTTGAAGGAGTTTCATATTTATTGCTTAATTTTATTATTGGAATTATATTACATATAATTATCTTTGAAATTAAATTATAGATAATTTATGTAACTATATCACATAAAACAGACATAATGATCTTTATTTAGGTATACAGATAAGGTAATTTTTTTTAGTAATCAAGCAGTTCTATTATGAAATCACTGAGTAATAGTCTTGAAAATATGTTTTTGACATAATTTTATTTCACAAATTGTAATAATTTTGTCTCTTCCAGTCTTAAAATTACTGGAATTTTATTCTTTAAAATCAATTATGCTACCAACAGCATTCTCAAAAAAGAAGAAAGAAAGTTGGCAAAGGAAAGAATTATGTAAGTGGTCTTTCAGTCATAATAAATGTAAAACAGTAGCTCATAAGTAAATTAGCCATTTATTTTTGTCCTGAGTGTACATCAGAGTTTTGCTATGTTCTCAGTGGTAGAGACAAGGAATGCTTGTAGATACACTACAAAGCACAGGGTACCCAACATAACAAGAAGTAATTCCATGTATATTGCTGCTGTCTTCATCATCTTGGTCACGGATACAATCTTTAGTTCTTCAAGAATAATTGTATTGGTATGCATACATTTCCATTGATTTTCCAAGGTCCACCTACTGCTGTATTATACTTAAGCAAGTCAGTGTACCTTAGTTTTAGAGGGTGCATTGTGTGGTAATAATTTCTAGATATAAAGCTATTTTTAGTGAAAATAACATTGGCAGAATCCTGACCCTCTATACCAGGTGGCAAGTACCTAATAAGTTATAGCAGTTAGAATAATCTCCTATGTAAATATCTATGAAAATTGTAACTTATAAAACATATTAATCTACTTAATCTTTACCTGTGGTCCCTTTTTCAGAACTGAAAAAAAGAAAATGAGCTAATTGTTGACAGACTAATTATACTAATGAACTATTTTACTGTCATATTGGAATCCCTTTCTTCTTTGTTGTTAATTTTTCATGTATATTTTGGAATCAAATTTTAAAAAAAATATGGAAATCCTCAGTTCTCTCTGGCCAACAACTCAGTTTTGAACTTTTGTTAACATTTAATTTCTCTGGCTCCGTTATCAATACCTGTGTCACAGAAGCATTTGGCAGATATTGTTTTTCAGTCTAGACTCTGATTGAAGCTCTTTCCACCTTTGTCTACCTGTGTAGGCTTTTGACATATATATGAAGTAATTCTTTCATCATTTTGACACTATGAGAAACTCACTAAGGTAGTCTCATAATGTGAAAACTACCAAGAATGTTAGCAAATACTGTCTTGGATAATATTGTCCATTTCTTCAGCATCATTGCCATTTGGGAGTCCTTGAACTTTGATGCCCTTGCAATTGCATGAAAGCTGGCTCAGAAATACTTTGATTTGGATCCAGGACTTACCTAGAGATTACATTGTTCCTTTAAGGGGAAGCTCAGATAGAAGTGGAGGTAAAGTATAATGCATAACTCCAAATAAACTGAATTCATTTATTCTCTGCAATACTTCCTTATCGCAGCTTGAAATTGCATGGAGAAAATATATTTATCATGTAGGATCCCCTGTTGTGGCTTTCCATGAGTTACAGCGAATGTCCCCTGCCAGGAAATAGTTCAAAAAACCCAAGTACATATTTCAAAATATCATTTTCTTTTGACTGTCAGAAGATTTGTTTTTTTAATCAAACTAGAAATCTAACAAATCACCACAGTACATTTAGTTGTAATGTTTTACATGTTACCCAATATCCCTCAAATAGTTGATTTTACAGTCTCCATATATAAATTCTGTCATTTCCTAGCATGTCACCCATGTAAAAACTAAGACATGACTTTTGAGTCTGAAAAGTCTTGTTAAAGAACTGAAGTGTTTACATGGCCAGCTCAAGAAACTTCAAGTAAGCCATTCATAGTCATTTTAAAACTGTATTCACTTAGAATAATAGCAGTATGTTCTCACCTAGGGCCCATGACTCCTCCTGTCTCCTGATGCCAGTAAATGTTCCTAGTCTGGGTTTCAACTTATAAGGCAGATAAAAAATGGAATCAGAAAGTGATTGGTTACTATTTTAACATCTGTACCATTGTAGCCTAGTGGGTATGACCTTCAAGGTCATTGATTACTTAGCTCCCAGGATTCATAACTGGGGAAGATTGATGATTATTTTTCTTTTCTGGTAGCATTCATATCATATTCTTGAACTATGAAAGTCAAAGAATAAGGATGAAGATTCCAGATGGGAACCAACTTGATTTTTTAATATTTAATAAGTCAAGTACATTGTGTCATCATCAATAGGGTATTTCCATCAACTTCTGGAGGGTAACCAAAAACACTGGTAATACAATAAGCTATAATATTTGAGGGTCTTCGGGACCTCATATAAATTAGTACATGTTTTAACTCTCATCAGAGAATTTCTTTTTGTATTACATTGCAATTAACACAGAGTTCTGCAACTTGTTAAAGTAAAGAAAATAAGAGACTTTAAAATTTTCGGTCCTAAATGTTACATCCAAGTCACACCCCTTTCTTCCAAGGCTCATGGATCATTGTGAGTTAGATGGAAAGACAATTATAAGAGCCAGATGTGGTAGATGACTATGAAGAATCAGTGTTTATGAAATACAGAATGAGAACTGAACACATCAATTCATAATGGTTGTGATATCATGCTCAAGAAATATTTTTGTTCAAGCCAAACATAATTCCAACATTGGGAGGTGAGGTAGACACAAAATTTTATGTATAGCTATGGAATTATTGGCAACTAATTATTTCTTAGAGGGAGAGAATAAGTTTTCTCTAATGCCATAGGCACTGGTAAGTTGACCACACTCCAGGAAAAATTCCAACATTCAAGAGAAAAATAAGTAGTAGAAATTATACTTGGTAAGTTAAGAAATGAAGACACTCTTGCCAACCCTAAAATGGGTCCCTTAATTAAGATATCTACTTCC